>MU129036.1:137397-183748 GCA_014904985.1 Hydnum rufescens UP504 | reverse complement strand
TGAGCTTAAGGACTGCTGTGCTCGTTTCTGCCTAGTCCCTTCCGGGCTGCTGGACTGCCTCTCCGTCTCAATCTCGTTATCTCGTTCTTGCCCGGATTCTCCCGGACTTAGCTGGACTCACACGGACTTAGTCGGAGTTATCTGTGTTTATATTTGTTTGGTGCTCTCGTCGCAGCATGGCCCTGACAAAGTCTCACTTGTAACACAGGGACATGGTCCCAAAATGGCTGGTGCAAGAGGGCAAGGCTGAGTGATCTCTAAAAGAATGACCCCACTCTGTCAGGGCAACACTGCTGTTGAGGCCACAAACAGAAAGAGAGAGAGAAGAGGTGAATTAACCACACATGCCTATTGCAGTGGAAATCCTAAGCATACAGCAACAACCAAACAGCTATGCACAAGACTCACACAGTGGAAATCCTAAGAGATTGAAACTGAGGATCATCCAACTGTGAAGGGCATTCCTTCTGCACAGCCACCAGCCTTCCAGAGCCTTCCACCAACTTCCATAACCTTCTGGATCCTCCTAAAGCACAGCCTCCACAGACTTCCTGACTAACCCTTACTAAGCTTACCCAGCCACTTATCAACCATGATCCATCTACTGACTAACCCTTACTCAGCCTTCATGCATCCCTCCACATGTCCCATGCCCAACTTCCAAGTATGCCAGGCTCATAGCAGCCTGGTCAGCTGATTATCAGTATCTAACTAGGTGCTTCAAAGGTTGCATTTATATGGTCTAATTAGATATCAGCCCCAGGGGGCCCCTAGCCATTGGATTGTTTATTATTTATTTATTTATTATTATTATTATTATATTATTATATACATTGATAGGCTCACCAAGTGGGGGCACCCATGCACCCAAGAAGAGCAGCCACAGGCTGCTCTTCTTGCATGCTTGCAGCAAAATGACTAGATACATACCTTAAAATGATCACACCTGCTGCAGTGGGTGTTACTCCTTTCTCCCCTCACATTGTTTGCTTGGGGCCTGGCTCATATGCTTGCATGGGGTCCCATTTGGGTGTCTGCATGGGGCCTGGTTCCTAGAGTAAAGGATATGTCAGTTAAGATTCAAAAAAGCACAAGAAGAGCAGCCTGTGTCTGCTCTTCTTGCATGACTGTCATTATGGGGGGGGAACCTACATTCTAGTACCACACCCCCACTGGGGCAGGTGTGGTACCTCATGGTGCACCCATCATGTGGACAGTGGGGTCTGCAGGCTCATGTCCACTGTTTTGTCAGGTTTGCACAGGGTTCCATTTGGGGGTCAATATGTGCAGGTGTGGGGGTGTTCATTGTTGGGGGGTTGTTTATTCAGGGGTGTGGGCAATCTCTGTTGTGCAATCTAGAATCAAAAGATCTATAAATCAGAAGTGATCCAAAAAGGGCAGCTTGCACTGCCCTTTTTGTGCCACATACATAGAAATTAGATTGGATTAATAAAAACAAAATCTATGTTCTAGTACCACACACCCACCCCAGCAGGTGTGTGGTACCTTGTATTGTGTTGTTCATTTCAATGGTGGGGTCTGTATGGGCCTGTGCCTGGCTTTTTGTATGGGGGTCTCATGGGGTTCTGTTCAGGTCAATACACAGGTGTGGGGGGTTTGGTGGGTGGTGTCTGTCAGATGATCTAGAATAAGTCAAAAGTGACACATAAAGGGCAGCTTGCACTGCCCTTTGTGCACCACTTACACATAGAGAATTAATTTTTTTTAAAAAGCATACCTTTTAGTACCACACACCCACTCCAGCAGGTGTGTGGTACTCATATTGGGTCCCTCATGTCCATCTGGGCTTGTGCCTGGTTTTCACACAGGGGTCACATGGGGTTTCATTCAAATTGATACACAGGGCAGGGGGTGTACTGTGGTGTCTTGTGCAGGGGTTTAGGAACACCTAGAATTTTATTTTTTTAAATTAGTACTTAAGTGGTAAAACCAGCACAAAAAGAGCAGCTTTCACTGCTCTTTTTGTGTGGCTGTATCTACTGGGGGGGAGGACTCACCTTATATAGTACCACACACCCACTGCAGCAGGTGTGTGGTTCCTGGGGTCCTCATTTGGCATGCCATTGTTTGGTGCATCATTGTTTGGCACATCCTCATTTGGTGCATTGTTGTTTGGTGCATTGCTGTTTGGTGCATTGCCATCTGGGCCCTTGCTGTTTGGGTCCTTGTGGTTTCACAGGCTTCTGTCATGCCTTGAAGCAGGTCTTGATCTAGAATAATAAAAGAGATGTTAGTAAACCAGTTCAAAGCAGTGCAAAAAGAGCAGCTTTTGCTGCTCTTTTTGCACCATTGTATCTACTAATAAAAGAACTTACCTTGTGACCACACACCCACAGCAATGGGTGTGGTCATTTGCTTGCCCTTCCAGGTGGTTTGTTGTTGTGGTTGTGGAGTTGCAAAGAAAGACATGCACTCAACACTGGCAATTGCTGGCACCCAAAAAGTGCCCAAGTGCTGGCACCACAAGGACAATATGAATAATAGAAAGTATCTAGACATAAAATAAATACTATATAGTACTATTTTTGCAAAGCAAAAGAAAAAGATGATCATAATAAGTAAGAGCCCAATAAGGCATGACATGCCTACATTGGAAAGTGGATTCAGCCATGTCTATGGGTCAGAATTGGTCCAAATTCACATATATTTATGGTATATGTGCACCCTACATGGGTGACTCACCATATTGGATGATCCTTTGATTTTTGATTTTTTGCACCCTTAATTCCCTAATTAGGGAATTGAGGGTGTGAAAAATCAAAAAATCAAAGGATCATCCAATATGGTGAGTTGCCCACATAGGGTGCACATATACCACAAATATATGTGAATTTGGACCAATTCTGACCCATAGACATGGCTGAATCCACTTTCCAATGTAGGCATGTCATGCCTTATTGGGCTCTTACTTATTATACTTATTATGATCATCTTTTTATTTTTCTTGGTGAAAATAGTACTATATAGTATTTATTTTATGTCTAGATACTTTCTATTATTCATATTGTCCTTGTGGTGCTGGCACTTGGGTGCTTTTTGGGTGCCAGCAATTGCCAGCATTGAGTCTCTTTGCAATACCCACTGAGCAGGCAAAGCTAATGACCACACACCCACTACTGCAGGTGTGTGGCCATACAAGGTAAGTTTTTCAGTTGTAGTAGATACAACAGTGCAAAAAGAGCAGCAAAAGCAGCTCTTTTTGCACTCCTTTAATTTCTTTACTAACAAATCTTTATTACCTTAGGTCATGGCCTAATCTGGGGCATGAAGCAGGTATGGTTGCCAAAGTCAGGTTCAGGTCAGGTTTTGCCCCCCATTTGGGCAAAACCTGAACTTAACCAAAACCTGAATCTCCTCAATTGGCAAACCTGAACCTAACCTGAAGAAAACCTATCTTAGGTTAGGTTTAGGTCAGGTTCAGGTTTAACCCAGGTTCAAACCTGAAATCATGAGCCCCTTCAGACATGAGAAATATTTGAGCTGAACACTGATTTTAACCATAATCCAGAATGAGTCATCAATTCTGGCAAGTTCCAGAGTTATGTAAGCAGGTTCCTTGGTGGAGAAATAGGTTACTTTGAACTGAAGTTAAACATAAAACCTCATGCAATGTTTATATTAACTATACATATACATAGTCTATGTATAGACTATGTATAGTCAATATAAACTTTCCTATTTCTCCACCAAGGAACCTGCTTACATAACTCTGGAACTTGCCAGAATTGATGACTCATTCTGGATTATGGTTAAAATCAGTGTTCAGCTCAGATATTTCTCATGTCTGAAGGGGCTCATGATTTCAGGTGTGAACCTGGGTTAAACCTGAACCTGACCTGAACCTGAAAACATGGGGGCTCAAAACCTGAAATCACCCATGAGGGCAAAACCTGAACCTGACCACAGGTCAGGTTCAGGTTCAAACTCAGGTTTCCAGGGTTTGTAACCTGACTTCAGCAACCATAGAAGTGGGACCCCACCCAATGATGGGCATGTGAACAGCCAAACCCCAAACAGACACACATGAGACAAAAACACAACAAATGAAAAAACAATGAATGAAATGGTGACCCACAAGACCCCAATAGGCAGGAATGTGCCCAACAAGTGGCAGTACAAACCACACACCCACCATGGTGGGGGTGTGGTTCTATATAAGGTAAGTGATTCAATACACCCAATGGCACAAAAAGTGCAGCATTTGCTGCACTTTTTGTGCTGGCTTTCATTTTAATTTTTAACTAATATCATATGTACTCTCCCAGGTGATCACCTGACCCAGAACCCACAAAGTAAAGACCCACCAAACAAGACACCATCCCCAAGACAACAAACCACCATGCAGACACAGGCCAAACATAACCCCCAAAGTGCAACCCACCCAATAAGGACTGAAACGAGGTGTAAACCATGAACTGTGAATGCCCCAAACAAACCACACATCCACTGCAGCAGGCATGTGGTAATTTAAGGTGAGTTTCTATACATACTGTGGTGCAAAAGAGCAGCAAAAGATGCTCTTTTTGTGCTGTTTTGAAGTTCTAACTAACATATCTTTCATTATTCTAGGTTATGATCTGAACCAACACCCACACAAGCCCCAAGCAGAACCCACCAAATCAAAACTGGCCAACAAGAGACCCATCCAATGAAAACCCCTGCAACTGAAAACTGGTGGAATGAGGAAGCCACACAAATCACACACCTGCTGTGGCAGGTGTGTGGTAATGCAAGGTAAGTTGATGTAGTGTACACAACCATGAAAAAAGAGCAGCAAGTGCTGCTCTTTTTGCATGGGTTTTAATGTCTAACTAACGCTTGATTTTTCTAGGTTATCACCTGAACCTCCACCAACAAAACAAAGAGCCATGGAATAAGAATGAATGGCCAAATGGAGACCATCAAATGAACCCCCCCCCCCCCCAAAGCAACAGCCCACCAACCATGACCTGTGAAAGACCTGTGCCAAACAAGACCCCACACATGGCAAAACCCAAACCCAATGGAGACACAAAATGACCCAGTGCCAAGAACCTGCATGAGCCACACCTGCTTTGGTGGGTGTGGTAATCTCTAAGGTAAGTATTTCAAGCTACAAGTACAACTGCACAAAAGGAGCAGCTCAGGTTTTGCATACCTTTTCTTTTTTTTTACTAATGTACTGTCAAGGTCCCCATGGCCCACACCAACCTCCATCAATCCCCTTCCCCCTGGACTCAAATCCCATGAACAATGACCTGCAAATGACCTCATGCTGAATGAGACCCCCACACATGATGGAAACCACACCCAATGAAGACATGAAATGACACAATGCCAAGAACCCACACAAGCCACACCTGCTGAAGCAGGTGTGGAAATTTTTTAAGGTATGTATTTTAAGCTAGAAGCACAATTGCACAAGAGGAGCAGCACAGGCTGCTCCTTTTGCATGGCTTTTCTTTTTTCACTAACATACTGTTTATTATTCTACATATTCTCTGACCCCATGGCCTGCACCTACCCCCAACCAATCCCCCCTTGTGAACATGATCCACCATCTGCAAATCCACCAACCAAAAAACCTGCAACCCACTGAATAAAAACCCATGACCCCACTGAATATAAACAGCAACCCCCATTGAATACCAAGGGAGGGAGGGGGAATAAGCTGTATAATAGTATAGTAATAATAAATGAATAATTATGTGCTATAATCTGGGAGGGGGATCAATCTATATAATACATGAGTATAATAATAATAATAAATGAATAATTATGTGTAACAAACAGTAAACAATCCCAATTACTGATAAGCCCATATAGCCCACTCACCCATTCAAGGCACCAACCAGATACCCCCACCCAAAGATACCCATCTGCCTCCACTGACATGGTTATTTGATCCCCCCCAATACTATATTTGCCAGCTCCCCTGCACTCTAAGGTGGGAGGCAGGGGCCCCTGTGTCAGGGTCCAAAATCACCCCCAGAAGCCCCAGGAGCCCCAGCATCAAAACCTCTAGTTAGACTATATAAATGCAAGGCTCATAATATCTAACTAGACCTACATTTGTGGCTGACTGAGTTGTGGATGTGATATAACCACAATGATACAATGAATCCATACATTTGTGCAAACTACTTCAGTGTACTTTGAATGTACAAAACATCTCTCCACTCAGGACAATAGCCCCCAGTTGATAATTCCATCCTGTTAAAATTACTGTAATGCATGAGTGCCTGAATGATATTGCATCCTGTCCCAAGCTGCTGTAAACTCACCAGCTCACCCACTTCATCCTCTTCAAGCACAACTACATCACCAACCCAAGGTCCCCACCATGCCAATGGGTAACTGATCCAGGTATTCTGATGCTCATTACCAAATGAAGATGAGGCCATGAGGTAGCTCTTTTCACTCATCTGTACCTGAGGTACTTGGAAACAATCTTTAATAAAGGGGTGAAGCCACACTCTGGATGTCCATTGTCAATCCGAGCTGTATGTGACCTTCAACCCAACATAAATGTATTGAGGCAGGTGGTCTTTTGAGACAAGTATGTGGAGACCACATACCCAATACATGGATTCAACCTAGGACCACTCAATCAAGTATTCCTGTTACCAAACATGATTCCTGGATGTACTCACATTAACATGCTGTGCCAAGCTGTGATCATTGGCTGGCACATGTCTATCAAAACCATATTGATCAACATAGGAATCCACATCTTCCACTATCCAATGCACAAAATTTAGTCCAGTATATGCCCAGACCAAGAAGGGGAAAGAAAAACAAGGAGAAAAATGAGCTTACACTGGCAAAATGGTGCAACTATGTCCTCCATGCAGTGTCTCTACAAGTTGCATATTTCTTTACACCCTGTACAAAATGCCACAGTTATCACTGGGGACACATGTGCAAGAAAATTGAATTGCTCACACATGTCTTTGAAATTGAATGTCTACATGCTGTAAGCAGAGAAGAAAGGAATCAATCCAGCTACAGTCTGTGTCATTAAGTGGTGGACAAAGGAGGGAACCACAGAATTAATCTGAGTGTTCAGGCTCAAAAGAAAAGGGTCTTTTGGGACAGGGGACATTGCAGTGAGCCAACAAAGCCCAAGCAATTAAGTGAGAATGTGTGTTTCTGTCAAATTACCACACCCAAGGATCTCTTCTTGAGACCTTAGTCAAAGTGTAGGCAGAACTCACTTTTTGTAGTGAGAAATCACCCAGGGACCAGCAGCAATTCAAAGAGCTTCAAACTGGAGGGAGGGGGAAAACTACTTAATTTGTGTGCTAGCTGCACCTAATATACAATACAGACTTCGACTCAATATAAAATAAACAAGTTGGACATAAGGGACACATAGAGAAAAAGAAATGAAGTTAACATCTTCAAAACTGATGGAGATATTCCAATTTCAAGATAAAAGGGGAGATTGACACATTACATGCTATTCCTCCTTCAATTCTGGACAAGTTCCCTTTAAAAAAAGTGGAATAGGTCACCCTAAAGGTCTTTTCCATTGGACATAAGAGAGCCAGAAGTAATTTGTTATTTGTGATGGTGGAGAAAAGGGGGAGTCATGGGGAGGGAGTTGTCTTGTGAAGAATGTATTTCATGTCATATAACTTTTCCCTTTGTACCTATCGATGCGCATTTTTAACAGCTTTCAGGGCGTGGTATTTGTGAGTGAATCAGATAATAACTGGCTTCAAAAATCAAGAAATACTCCTTCAGAGTATGAATCATGGAAAGATAATGGTACAGGGACCGCATTTTTGATCCGTTCATTGCGTGTTTGGTACCATTCGATAGGTACGATTTATATATTTCTGGGAGCTGTCGTTCCGAGTTGATCAGATCAAAATTGATGAAGAAATTTGAAAAATACTCCTTGAGAGTAGTGTAGCCCCTTTTCATGGGACAGATCCACAAGTCCAGAATCAGAACTAGGTCCAGTCTGTGTTGTTACATAATCATGATCCTTCACCCTTAAGGCAGTAGGATTACTTGGGAGAATGGGTGAGTCATACAGTCTTGGGGAAGAATGGCAAGTTGAATTGCCTTGTCCAAAGAAATTGGACTTGAGATAGGGCATAAACTGCCCCTTTTTGAGGAGGACTGTTGAAGTCTGATGGATAGTCAACAAATTGACTGGTATTCATGGTAAAGGAGTAAGGTGGAATTGTGGATTGATATGGGATAGGAATCCAATTGATTCTTGAATAAACAAATGACAGAGAATTTAATGAATGGGTGATTAGATAATTGATTCATTCATAAGGAAAATGGACCCAGGATGAAGATTCTATGGTGTAGGGATTCATCCCTCCAACAATGCCTGCCCTCAATCTCAAACAAGTACCCAAATCCCTTGAATTTATGTGTTTCAATCTTGGATTTGGGACTATGGTGGCATGACAACAACTGCCACAACCACTTCCACACATAACAATTTGTCTATGACAGTTCATATTGGCTTGAGTGCTGCTGCTATACCAATACAGGACATGGTGTCTTGGTGTTCTAGAGAGCATGAGTCTGTGGCCTGATGCCAAACATGGCACAATTTGGAAATTGGTGCCTGAGGCAATTGTCAGAGGTCTGTTTCATCACCATGCAAGATGACATATCTCTTTGGTGGCACTTCTGATTGCATGCAATGACCCCACTACCACAGGTAAGACAGGCCATAACACTTCTGGCATCTTCCACAACTGCTGCTGGGGCCACAGTCACACAGTGGCACTTACAGCAGCTATGCTGCTGTGCCCAACACAACCTTTTGTTCCCCTTTGTTGAGCAGTATAAGACCAAATATAGATGTAACCTTTGCCAAAAAAAATGCCATTCAACACCCCAGAGAACCTTGCTTGGTTGAAAATGCAATGTGGATTTTTGGGCAATGACAATGCCTTGTCACATTTAGTGTGGTGTGATTTCAAGGATAGTTCATCTAAAATCTGTTTGAAAGAATCTAATGAGCCTGCCCTTCTGCATGTATATGTGTCCATCAGCCCAAAGAATTTCACAATGTCACCAAATGGAGAATACCACCCAATGATGCAATCAAACAAGTCACTCAGCATTTTGTGGGGGAACAATCCTGGGGCCCAAATGAATGCATTGGTAAACCTTATACCAAGTGTCTTGATAATCTCACTCAATTGCAAGCTCTTGCAAGCAAAGCTGGTCAAGAACATTTCCACCTCATCACAAATGAGGCTTCTGGTGACAAGATTAGGTTCTCATCAAAACTGTTCTCATTGGTAAGATAATTATTGCCAGTTATCCACCTGCTCTATCAGCTCATGAAATGGTTTGGCCAGAAAACAAATCAGATGACACAGATGATGGTATGCCTTGACAACACATTAGGTTGGACTGATTCAAATCTACATTCTGCAGAACTACCCTACAACATTGAGAACTGGCCTGAAATGATGGAAAATGGTTCACTCTGGGACCTGCTGAACAAGGCTATGGCTGGCTTCACCATTCATCCCATTGATGTTTATCATCAAATTGTGCTTAGCACCACATATGAAACACTTGAACCTACCCAATTAGAAGAAGCCCTAGACTGTGCAGTTGTCAAAGTCAATTTTAACCTCATTCATCACACTATATTTGACAGACAAACAAGCACTACTTTCAACTCATGTGTAGCCTGCATTGTGGACATAGTCATCTGCAAGCTGAACACACCTCCTGAACACACAAACAAACACAAAAGAGGCTGTGGTCCAGCCAGGGAATCTCCTTGGACTTTGAACTTGGAAAGTGTGTCTCTATCTCAATAAATTGCATTCTCCTCATTACTCACATTATGAATCAATGCAGCAGCTTCTTTGCCTGTGGCTTCTTCACCCACAGATGACTCTAGCCCCAATGTGAAGTGCACAAAGCACATCCCACAACAGGAAACAAGCCCCACTGATACAGGTATGTACCAAATTTTTGGACTCATACCTCACAATTGAAATCAAGAGTCTTTCTTTTAGCTTCCATTTCCAGCAAGAAAGATAAAAGGGCAAGGGAAAAGCAACTATATAATGCTTGAATTCAATGTATTCTTCCTACTTTTACATGTATAACATACTATGCCACCTAAAAAAGACACATATCCAAGATACTCAGAAATTTCCCAGAAATCCATTGCAACACACATTTCCCCCAAGGTCATTGCTGCAAAGCTGGCCCTCCCAAGTGTGCAGTGCTTCTTTTTTGGAATTTCCAGTGGTTCTGGTACCCCCTGTCCAGTTCACTGCCTTAAAATGGATGGATTGGGATGATTTTTGGCACATAATTAGTACACTATATTTTCATGCTCCCTGTAAATTTTCAAGTCCCCAGCTATTCTATGGGAGGATAAAATCAATTTTCAATATCCAAACTTGTTTGCCTTATATCTCAATAACTACTGCATGTATTTGGCTGAAATTTTAATATGGTTTGCACCCAGATAGTCTCTAACCATATGCCAAATTTCAGACTGATCCACTGAGCACCTAGATTCCAGAAACTTCCAGTGGTTCCAGAACTGTTCTTCCTGCCCTCATTGTTTCAGGGATTAACCATTGGCCCTGGTCCTGGTTTGTTCACTTCATCAGGGTCCCTAGGGGTCCATCCATCCATTCCAGGCACCTCCCCCTGGTCCTGGGCCCCCATTGGGCTGATGCCTAAATATTGTTTGGATGTACTTCATCTAATTTCCACATTTAGGCATTTTTTAAAGATAGGAAACATGTATTATGTAACTGGATACCATTTAGGGATAATTATATAATATTTGTACTAAACTCAGACCCAATTCACCCACCCAGACACAACTAGACACCATGAGACACCTCCTGGTGATGGTCAACCTGTTTTAATTTATCCACTAGTAGACACACTGCATACTGGCCCCCATGGACACACCAGGAGACTAAGCAACACACTCTAATGAGATATAGCAAGCTCTAGACATGACTAGACACAGCTGATTTAGGCATGCCTAAATCACCTGTCTAAATCAACTGCAGGGTGTCCATCCAGTCATTGTAAGACCCCTGGAGCAGTGCCCATGGCAGGCACACATACCCATACCTATATCACTAGTGGACTTTATTTTTTTTCATCTTACACACACCTTTAGACACTGTCTAGACATGCCTATATAAAAACCACCTCTTAGGTCAAATGCCAATGCAACTGGAACCCACCCAGGAGGTACCTTTTTGAGGGTATGTTAGGTGATACAAAGTGGAGGAAGAACAAGTGGGCCATGGTTTTCAGAGAAGGGGAATCTGTGCCATTTACTAATGAAAGGAATGACAGGAAATGGAGGCAATGGAATTGAATATAATGAATTCATTTGAGGAGGTAGTTGGGCTTGGATGCAGTCTGTATGTAATAAGGGTTTGTCCCTCCAACACTGTGGCAATAATTTTGGACAGAAAAACCATTCATTGATCTCAAATGTTCAGTGTTCTGCAAGCTCAAATTTTGAATTGAGCAGACCTAATAGATAACAACACCCTTTCAAAAATCATTAGCAGGACTTTAACATCTCATAAAACACCAAGTGAATCTCATTGAAATCCCATGACAGTGCTGTAATCTCTGCCTTCTTTGACATGGTTGAGGGATGTCAGTCATAGCTCCCACTCCAGATCCTCTGCCCCTTGAAAAAGTGAGTACAGGACTGGTGGAAATGTGAAGTGATAAATTGATGAAATATAAGAATGGTACTGGCCCCTATAGAAACTATGCCAACTGTCCAGTTGTTAGTGTTTGGGGACCTTGCCTCTTGTGATGTCATAGGGGTATGATGAGAAGACACTATAGGCCATTAGCAACTCCACTGGGTGTAGGGGTTCCTTCTATGTGGGATGTGAGAAACCAAGGGCAAGTTTGAGTTTGGAGCTCAGAACCTAGCCTTAATATGACAAGGGAGACAGGTACTTCCTCCTAGACTTAGTTGTAGATCCTACTGGCTTTTAATACAGCACAAAAATAGACTAGCTACTTGTCCTGGAAAATTTTGGGGTTGAGACTAGCTGTCTCAGGTCTACTTAGGTGAGTAAGGTTCAGTAGAGAGGATTATACTGTCTGCAAGCAGTGCTGGATGATAGAAGAGAGGAGCTGCCAGTCCTCAAGATGGTTAGTATACATCAGTTCATGTCAGAAAGCCATAGGACTTGATGGTCCTCAGATTTCAAGGTATGAGTCAGATATGTCTCAGAGTTCACTCTTCTTGTGCCAGCTGGTCATTGCCAAGCTGAGTCCACAGAGATCTTACAAGGTCTAGTCAGTGACCAGGGAACACCTTCACACAGCTTCACAAAGCTCTGTCAGGCTTGTAGTGGTAAGGGGGAAAGAGTTGTTATTTTTATGGAGCTGTAACCACATGTATATATATGGTGACCTGGAAATCCAAGTGAAACCTTATTTCCAAATCTATTTTTAAGAAGGTTCCAGACTGGCCTAGATTTGCCTATTATGGAAGGCCCCATGGAGTCCAGAGGCCCATCTGGATTCCAAGAATTTCCAATGGACATATGCAGTCAGTCCTATATGGTCCAGATGCCATTGGTGACTCAAGTGACTCATAGCCTTTTAGTCACTGTTGGCCATCTGTGGCTAAGTCAGATATACACCTTCCAAAGCCACAGCAAGGGACTTAAGGTCCAAAGAGCAAGGATTTGGGTTTTTATAGGCTTAACTTTCTACTCTTCTACACTGGGATCAATTTCCTGATAGAAATTAAAAGTGTCTGTGCTAAAATCCTTGTTATTAGTGAAAGTGACATGCTAAGACAAATACACCCCCTGATTACTAATCAAGTGGGAACACAGGACTGCTCAGTGAATACTGTTAGTCATCACCCTCATTTCTGCCACTGGGTAATTGCCATTTTGTTTCTAACATCAGGAAAAATCATTTCCTCCAAAGATTGGGTGTATCTCAGAAGGCTCAGAAGGCTCTGAAGGCTCAGAAGTTCTCAGAAGACACTTGGACCAGGAAGGTCTGGAAGCCAGGAGTGGAAGTTCAAATTCCTGGATAGCAATATGACATAAACTATCATATGTGGAGACCTTGACACAAGCAGCCATATATAGAAAACTTCCATAAGCAACTGTATATGGAAAGCTTACATAACCAACCATATAGGGAAATCTTACACAAGCAACCATATATAGGAAGCTTACATAAGCAATTATATAAGGAGGTCTGACATAAGCAACTATACATGAAAATCTGACATGAACAACCACATTGTTACAAGTTGTACTCATAACCTCATCACATTACCTCTCCTCCTCACTACCCAGATTACTTACCATTGTTACCCCTCTTTGTCCTTACCATTCAGCCTCCTTAATAATCCCATTAGCAATACTCCCAGCTCTAGTATATAAGTAGCTACCCCTGTATTCTCAATCCCTTGGAAGATTGAGAATATATGTTTGTGATTCTCTCTTCTCATCCTGCTCACATTAAGGGGTTACTTGTCATACTTAACTGATTACATAATCAATTCCTCAACTACAAACAACCCTTAACACACATATAGAAATTTCTATATATGGTAGTATTACATAAGCAATTATGCCTCAATGTATTACATCAGCTTTTATAAATGGCAACTTATTCAGAGGAATATTACATAAGACACCATAACACCATAAAATGAAATGTTGCATCAGCTACTATATATAGCATACTTTTTATGATTTCTTATGTAATATTTTCTTTTGTGGTTGCTTATGCAATGCCATGGAAAATTTCTCTCATGTGACTACATCAGTTTTCATATTAGTAGCTTATGTAAGATTTTTATTTATGGCTTATGTCATAATGAGTAAAGGCTGTCACCTGTGCATGCCAGCTTGTACTCTTGCCTTAGGTGGCTGCTTTGTCCATACATGGCTGGTACTCTTGCCTTAGGTGGCTGCTTTGTCCATACATGAATTGTACTCTTGCCTTAGCTGGCTGCTTTGTCCATACATGGCTTTTACTCTTGCCTTAGGTGGCTGCTGTGAGCCTATGGTGCCAGCTTTGAGCCTCCCATTGTTAGTATGAGAGGATTGGATCAATCTTATTTTTATTACATACTCCACATGATGTATATAGCTTGGGAATTCCTGATCTCCTATCAAGTTTTTCTTTTGCCAACAGGCTATGGGCCCCAATTAAGCTCTGTGATACCTGGAGATTAACCCACAGTGAAGTGGTGTTCCTGTCTCCCTGGCTCTAATGCTCCCATGCTGCATGCACCACCCTCCTCATGTCCATGAATCCCACCATGTGTGTGGATTCATCACATGACCAAACCCAAACTCATATTCAACCCCAGACACTGTATCTGAAAGTATAGCCTGTATTGACTTGAAGCTGTAACCTGCAACCATGGCCCCTGTGGCTAACCTGCAACTGAAACTGAAACCATACCTGTACCCTGAAAAAGTTACCTGACTGTATTGTGGCTGACCTGCACCCATAACCCAAACCCATGACTGTAATCCATAACCCATGACACTGTTACACCCCATCTTCACCTATCACATGCACACCCTCCATTCCTTTGTACTGCCAGTGCAGATATCCCTTATGTAACCAACCCTGCCACTCTTTTTTTTTTCATTTGTTCCTGGTGGACTTTTTTTCTATTCTGATCAAGACCTGTCCTCTGCTGTTGGGATTGGATCAGTCTCATCTTGATTATGTAATCCACATGATGTACAGTATATAGCTCAGGATCCCCTGACCCCCTATTAAGTTTTTCTCTCACTAACAGCCATAAGTCTGTATGCCTGCATTTAAAAAATGAAATAATCTGTATTTTTATGAGATGACCATATTGATTATGCTAAATTGATTATGCCAAATTGAAGTGCATTTCATCAAGGTATTTTAAATGGAAATTCATATATTCATATTAGAATAGCATTTGGGACTCTGGGGCCAATACACTTGTTTTCTGAGGATGTCAAATTCAGATGTGGAATCAAGACAATGCTCCCCATATGCATGTGACAGAATATGCCCATATTCTCACCCAGTGCCCCCTTTGCTAATACACCCCCCCTGCTAATACCCCCCCTGTATACACCCCCTGCTAATACACCCCCCTGCTAATACACCCCCCCTGCTAATACACCCCCCTGCTAATACACCCCCCCTGCTAATACACCCCCCTGCTAATACACCCCCCTGCTAATACACCCCCTGCTAATACCACCCCTGCAATCACCCCCCTGCTAATACACCCCCCCTGCTAATACACCCCCCCTGCTAATACACCCCCTGCTAATACACCCCCCTGCTAATACACCCCCCTGCTAAAACACCCCCCCTGCTAATACACCCCCTGCTAATACACCCCCCTGCTAATACACCCCCCCTGCTAATACACCCCCCTGCTAATACACCCCCCCTGCTAATACACCCCCCCTGCTAATACACCCCGCTAAACACCCCCTGCTAATACACCCCCCCCCCTTGCTGGTAATACTCCCCCCTTATTGGTAACACTCCCCCTTCCCTTTCTGGTAACCCCCTGCCTTGCTGGTACCACCCCCCTGCTGGTAATACCCCCCCCCTATTGGCAGCACCCCCCCCCCTTGCTGGTAATACCCCCCCCCTTATTGGTAACACTCCCCCCTCCTTGCTGGTAATACCCCCCCCTTATTGGTACCACCCCCCTCCCTTGCTGGTTATACCCTCCCCCCTTATTGGTAACACTCCCCTCCCCTTGCTGGTTATACCTCCCCCCTTATTGGTAACACTCCCCCTCCCCTTGCTGGTTATACCCCCCCCCTTATTGGTAACACTCCCCCCTTCCCTTGCTGGTAATACCCCACCCCCTTATGGTACCACCCCCCCTTCCCTTGCTGGTAATACCCCCCCCTTATTGGTAACACCCCCCTCCCTTACTGGTAACACCCCCCTCCCTTACTGGTAACACCCCCCTCCCTTGCTGGTAATACCCCCTTGCTGGTAATACCCCCCCTTGCTGGTAATACCCCCCCTTGCTGGTAATACCCCCCCTTGCTGGTAATACCCCCCCTTGCTGGTAATACCCCCCCTTGCTGGTAATACCCCCTGCTGGTAATACCCCCCTGCTGGTAATACCCCCCCCCTGGAGTTACCAACCTCCCCTAACAAACCCCCCCTTGGAATTAGACCTCCCCCCTCTGAAGGTAATAATCCCCTCCCCCCCCCCCCATTTAACAACCCCCCCGGGCAAGTGGAATGATTACACTCGGTACCACTTAGAAGTGCCAGTACATAGGATTCTAATTACCAAGTAAATGTGCAATCTCTTTAGGCTTATTGTTTAAGGTGGATTGCTGCTGTAGTGGCATTGAAAGGTCCCATGTTCAAACCTGAGTAAGAGTATTTGTTTTTAGCACCTTAGCTCTCATTGCATGGGATGTGCCAGTCACTGCCCAGTTCAAACTCTGCAGATGAGCTAAGCAAAATTGAAACTCCAAAGATGAGGTAATCTTTGACCCAAGTCCATTCTGTTATAGATTTATACATGGCACCTTACATAAGTTTGTTTTGCTTCTGCAACTGCCTGAAGCTTCTGAAGCCTCTGAGGACATCCCAAGTTCACTTCAGAAGGCTTCAAAAAAGGGACCTTTGTGTTTGGACTTCAAGAACTTCAGAGCTTCAGAAGTCTTCAAAGTGGCTTTTGATTTTCCTGATGCATACTTGAACATACTCCTTTGTACTTCATTATCCTCACTTGTACCTGGTTGTTCTCACTTGTGCCTGGTTGTTCTCACTTGTACTTGGCTGTACTCAATCATACTCCCTTGTAGTTGACCACACTCCCTTGCAGTTGATCATACTCCCTTGTAGTTGACCACACTCCCTTGCAGTTGATCATACTCCCTTGTAGTTGACCACACTCCCTTGCAGTTGATCATACTCCCTTGTAGTTGACCACACTCCCTTGCAGTTGATCATACTCCCTTGTAGTTGACCACACTCCCTTGCAGTTGATCATACTCCCTTGTAGTTGACCACACTCCCTTGCAGTTGATCATACTCCCTTGTAGTTGACCACACTCCCTTGCAGTTGATCATACTCCCTTGTAGTTGACCACACTCCCTTGCAGTTGATCATACTCCCTTGTAGTTGACCACACTCCCTTGCAGTTGATCATACTCCCTTGTAGTTGACCACACTCCCTTGCAGTTGATCATACTCCCTTGTAGTTGACCACACTCCCTTGCAGTTGATCATACTCCCTTGCAGCTGATCATACTCCCTTGCAGTTGATCATACTCCCTTGCAGCTGATCATACTCCCTTGTAGTTGATCATACTCCCCTGTAGTCAATCATACTCCCCTGTAGTCAATCATACTCCCTTGTAGTTGATCATACTCCCCTGTAGTTGATCACACTCCCCTGTAGTTGATCATACTCCCCTGTAGTTGATCACACTCCCCTGTAGTTGATCATACTCCCCTGTAGTTGATCACACTCCCCTGTAGTTGATCATACTCCCTTTCAGTTGATCACACTCCCATGTAGTTGATCATACTCCCTTGTGCTTGATCATACTCCCTTGTACTCTATTGTACTCCCTTGTGCTTGATCATACTCCCTTGTGCTTGATCATACTCCCTTGTACTCTATTGTACTCCCTTGTGCTTGATCATACTCCCTTGTACTCTATTGTGCTCTCATACTTGATCACACTCACCTGTACTCAATTTCACTCACACATACTCATTTGAAGTTGCTCAAAATCACCTGGAGTTGAGTTGAGTTGCACCAACTCTTGTCCTCCAACTTAATCATGTCAACCCATATGATTGCTTTGAATGCTGATGTATCTGGCATTGGAGTCCATGCTTCTGTTTATGTTCAAGCACACCTCTGGATCTCCTTCATTCTTCAGGCACATCTTGATGCTTCTGAAGTTCACAACAATCTCTCTAGGCTAGGGCAACAAGGTCTTCTGACTGCACTTACCATTCCTGTTTTGGCCATTGTAGGCCAAGACCATAGGACTAACTGTATTCCATACCTTGATCCTTCTCCACATCAGCTGGATCACAATTAGCATTGGTCTCCATCCCTATTCAGTTCCCTTGGCTCTTGTCCTCCCCTGGATAAACAGGACCTGCATGAGAGAGCACCTCCACCACATCCTTGTTGCACACATTCTCCATTTCACTTTTACCAGCATCTTTGGGCTATGGGTCTTTCAGCTGAAATTCTTTGACACTATGCCAATGAATTGCATCTCCTATATGGTGATCTATTTGGGTCAGTGCTTCCATGTATTTGATGCAGCATTCCAAATATTATGGAAGGCACTTTATATCCTTACTGTTGTCCCTGGACTCAACATCACTGCTCTTATCATTTCCCTCTCACCAATCCTCTGCTTGTCAGCCTTTCTTGTGAAGATTATGATTGCTGAAGTTAGGTTTCAAAATCACAGAACCTGAATTCAAACCTGAACCTCACCTGTGGTCAGGTTCAGGTTTTGCCCAAATGGGTGATTTCAGGTTTTGGTGGTTTTGGGCCCCATTTTTTCAGGTTCAGGTTCAAACCTGGGTTTGAACCTGAACCTCTAGTAGCCTTAACACTAGATGGAACAGGCTCTTTAATGAGTCATAGGCTGTGTGTTGTTGGTTTTAAGGACTATGTATAGTCAATATAAGCTTTGCATGATGTTTTATGTTTAACTTCACTTCAAAGTAATCTATTTCTCCACCAAGGAACCTGCTTACATAATTCTGGAACTTACCAGAATTGATGACTCATTCTAGATTATGGTTAAAATCAGTGTTCAGCTCAGATATTTCTCATGTCTTCACATTTGAACCTGGGTTAAACCTGAACCTAACCTAACATAGGTTCCATTCAGATTGGGTTCAGGTTTTGCCCAAATGGGGCAAAACCTAACCTGAACCTGACTTTGGCAACCATAGTAAAGATGCACAAGGAAGTCCAAGCAAAGCTGAGTAGGGGTTGCTCTTCTCTCTCTCTTGACAGAAACTTGCAATCACTCAACAAATCAGTATTCTCCTCACCACATTTGTTGTGACTGCCCTTCTTATTGTTTCCACAGAGAAAATAATCAAGGCCAATTCACTTGTCCCAGGAGAGGACCAATGGACACTTGGCCAGACATTCCACTTCTCCTCACTGTCCCCTGAATCTTGGAGGTGGCAATTCTTGGTCAGCACAGGATTCAGAGATGGTTACAGGCAAGATCCATTGTTAGTGCAATGGTGTGAAATTGGAACACCTCAGGCCCCCAAATTTTGAACCTTGTTAGGTGGGTTGTGTACTATAGTAACCCACCTAAGGTCAGATTGAATGTGTTTTTAGGTGGTCCTCCATCCATCTGAAATGTAGCTACATATTGTATTGAAATATTGCAACATGGGGATCCAGGGCTTTGCCCCCAGAAGCCAGAGGGTAGTATAGCTACACTAACTCCAATAGTACTAGAGCACCACTTTTCTTCTGTTACATGCACCCATAACTACATGCTTTGCTTCATGTTGCTACATAAAAAATAAGGGACTAAGGTCCATTTATACTGATTTTCAGATGTATCTTTGATTTAATAAATATTGAAATGGGTCTGGGTTTGGTACAAATATTATAGAATTATTCCTAAATGGTGTCCATTACATAACACTGTATTTCCCATTTAAAAAGGCCTAAATGTGGAAATTGGATGAAGTGCATCCAAAAAAATTTTGGCATCCAGCCCAATGGGGGCCCTGATAAAGTGGAAAAACCAGGCCCAGGCCCAATGGTTAGTGTCTGAAACAATGAGAGCAGTAAAAACAGTTCCAGAACTACCAGAAATTGCTGAAGAATAAGTGCTGGGTGGATTGATCTGAAATCAGGCACATGATTAGAGACTATCTAGATACAAAACTGTCAGGGCCACGCTGCGACGAGAGCACCAAACAAATATAAACACAGATAATTCCGGCTAAGTCCGGTGTAAGTCCGGCTAAGTCCAAGAGAATCCGGGCAGGAATGAGATAACGAAGATAGGAGGGGACGGAGAGGCAATCCAGCAGCCCGGAAGGGACTAGGCGGAAACGAGCACAGCGGTCCTTAAGCTCGCGGAGTCAACTGGAAAATACTCGGACCTGTAGTCTGGAGTAACAGCGGAAATCCTGAGATTATGTAATACGAATACGGAATACATGAAGGCTGACCTGTAGTCCGGAGTAACAGCGGAAATCCTGAGATTATGTAATACGAATACGGAATACATGAAGGCTGACCTGTAGTCCGGAGTAACAGCGGAAATCCTGAGAGACCAAAGCTGGGGTCTCTGGACTTCGCTCTCGGACTACTTATACATGATGACTATACTACGGGGAGTGATCGCTAAACTGGAGGTGGTTACAAGGGGGACAGGAACAGGAACAGGAACAGGAACTCGGCCAGGGGGTGAACCGGAAGCAATGGGAAATGAAAGGGAAATGAAAAGGAAATGAAACCAAGATAGGGTTGGACCGGAGTCAAACCGGAATCAAGCCGGAAGCAAAGTGGACTTGGGCGAGGGAAATAAGTGGAGAACCGGACTGGAGGTGGGCGGACGAGGACCGGAGTAGACCGGAGTAGACCGGAGTTGGGGGCAAACCCTGACAAAAACATATCTAAATTTCAGCCAGATCCATCATGTGGTTATTTAGATATGAGGCAAACAAGTCTGGACATTGAAAATTGATTTCCCCCCCCCCTACAGAACAGCTGGAAACTTGAAAATTTGCTCAGAGTATAGTGGCATGATGTATTAATGGTGTACCAAAAATTAGCCCAATCCATGCATTTTAAGGGAGTGAACTGGACAATGGGTGGATGTACTTGATGTATTTTCCACATTGGGGCATAACTAAAATACATGCAGATAAGTATGATGTGTGAAGGTATGTGCTTGGGGCCCAAATTGGGCTCCAGTGGGGCCCCATTATTATAGGACCTACTTAGGTACCAATTCATGGCTCAGATTTGGTACCTACCATAGGTAGTCAATGTGGTTGACCAGCCTGAAATTGAGATCAAAACCCATGTTTCTCACTATGAAATACTGATAATAAGCCTCCTGGGCTCTATGGTAACATGAAAATGACATACCTTTTAAAGTCTCCAGAATTGTCTGACCAGCCTGTACAGAGCCCTATTCAAGGGGTCCCAGCCTCTATATAGAGGCTTATTGAGAACCTGCCTAATATTACACAGCATTGACCTTGTTTGACATAGCAATTTTATTTGTCCATACACATTGCAGTGGTAGTGATTACTTTCAAGTGGCCAACCATGTTCATCCACTTCCTCATTCTGGTGAAATGGTTTGAGTCTGATACCCTCCAGGGAGCACTGGGCTATGTCACAATCTACAACCATACACAGGGAGATGTTCAAAAAATGAACAATAGTACAGAGATATTGATGGTGATGGAGTGTTCTCCTTACCTAGGACTTGGGTTCCATCCAATCCCCACCCCCACTCATGGCCAAGAGCACCCAGGTGTAAGGGCCTGTCATGACCACATACAACTCCTTCAGTTGCAGCTGCCCCAAGGGCTGGGTTGGGCTGACAAGCTCCCACATGGTCCCATCATTTGCATACCTGTGATTGTTGGTATGTTTAATGTAATGTTAGCATCAAGTGGAAGTTGATCACAAAGAGCAGTTGAGATATTTTGTGCTGTAAAGTGATCCCTTGAAGATATAGGTGAGGCTTGAAGTCTACAACATCCCAAATACAACAAGGACCACTTACTACAGGAGGAATTTGGCCATTGAGTACCACCTGATGATAGGCCAATATGTTGGGAAGCACATCATTGACCACAGAATATTGGAGAGCATTCTTTGATTTTCTTGGCTTCCTGGGTACTCTTTAAGTACAGCTCATTCAAATAATTGGTCTGGGAAAGGTGTGTCTTGTACTTACCATTGAAGCTGCTGGATATTCTTTTTGCATGTAGCCCCAAGAGTATGCACATCTTGATGTATGGATGAGAAAGATCAAATCCCGGGGTGGTACTCACAGGTATCATAAGGAGGCTCACTGCTGAGACCACCATCCCCAAATATCCCAGACCCAATCCTAGCCTGATCACCAGTCATGGATGGTGAAGATAACTCCAAGTTTCACATGGTTGCCTCATCTTCATGAGTTTCCAAGGCCAAGTTGAACATCCTCAGCCCTGGGGCTCCAGCATCATGATATTGGGGTCCAAGTCCATGTCCACACCATCTCCTTCAACTGTGCTGAAGTCATGCAATGCAGTCTTCATGACACCAAGAATGGAGTTGATGTCCTCCACTCTATGAGCCATATTGACAGCTCTGGCTTCTTTGAAGGACTGCTTCAACCATGTGATGCAAGCTAAGATTATTTCTAGCACCTGTCCCATTGGACTTGTGTCTTCCAAGGGTCCCTTGAGCAGCTCAGAGGTCTGCTGAAGTATTCTTTGGGGGAAATGGCATATTAAAGACGCTGTGGGATAAGAAATGTGCAGCTCTTACATGGATAAAACAACCAAACCACTGGTTAGGACAGATGCATTATGATAATCTTGTTCAGTGGGATGAGATGGAAAAAGAGCTCCATCTGGAGGCACGCGGAGCACCAGGAGTCGGCATGCACAGTTCACGATTGATGTTAGTGGGGCACCAAACTTCTCCCCAAGTCCTGTGCTTCCCTTGCTATGTGCCACACGAGATTGAAAGAGTCAATAAGTGTCCTTGGTGGATTTCTGTGTCTCTCCAATTCCTCCTGAGCAGCCACAACTTCGAGAGTGATGATGCTAGATCCTTCTGAGTAGATACAGGAGAATTGAACTGGAAACATCTCACAGATATGATGAATCCAGCGGATGAACATCGGAATTGCGATTGGCGGGATGGGCGATCCACCGCTGTATCGTCTTGGCTCCTCGCTTTAAGCCCGAGCATTCCTACACATTTCATGTTGAATGTTTGACAGACTCAGCTGAACAGACACCATTTGTCGATCCAGATTCCGGAGAACAAGGGGTGTTTTGAAGACAAGGCCAGCAATCCTGGTTCTGTGGAACATCACTTGCCTGAGATGAAGCATTGGTCGTCATAAGGGAGCGCCAGAATCGTCGGAACATGAGGTTGAGGAGAAAGTGAGACATGTGCACCGTGACTGTCCCTTCCGCGTTCTCACCCTGAAACTGCTTTCAAATCACCTACCCCACTGCTTACTCTATTCTTGATAACTCTCCCCCCAGCATTCTTCCCCCAATTTCAAGCATGCGGGTGCCTCCTTCCCACAGATTCTTAGGTATACCCACTCAAAGTCTGCGACAACCCACTTATGTAACACAGTTTTAGCGCGCGCTCATAGCTTCATAAATCATGCGGGACCAGTCCTCGAATCAAACGAGGCTTTAGTCCTCGCCCAAGGGTACCAAATCTGTTTACGAGCCTCCTGGGGAATGAGTAATCACGACGATATCAGTACGATAGGACTCATTACCGCTCTAAATCGCTGTATGGACTAGTATGAGAAATCCCCTGTGAGGAGATGGGGCTGAAAATTTACGATCAAGGGATGGGAGGAATTTGATTAGAAACTAACCACGGGAAAGATCATGCAGGGCCGAATCAGAGATGAAATTAATAAAGATACTCCGGCGCCAATGAAGGAACTCTTCGGGTCATCCTGGACCAACAAGGATATCCGTACGGCGAGAGCCTGAGCCTGCTAGAAACCTGCCCAAGGAGATTTATAAACGGACGGATCTTGAGGATGAAGGAGAGTCCTCCTGAATTCCCAAGGCCTCACATATGTTTGGGCCGACACGGGATTGCCATGCCAGCCAAGCTCTAGGAATTCAAGATCATGACGGGAAGCGATGGAATCAATTCTGTACGGAAGTTCACCCCCGCACATAGCGCGCATTATCAGAGGGTCGGTCCTATGCCAGGGGAACGAGGGCTCCCCAGTCATAATCTATCAAGATGGATAGAGGGCGAGAATCGCAACCAATGGCAACAGAGTAGGGAGTGCAGACCCGAGCGCATGTGCACGCATAGGAGTAAACATCTCTTGGCCTTCGAAATCGTCGGCAAATTCCTCCGTAGCCTTGCGACGGAGTGTACTGGCAACGACGCAGCGTGTGAAACCACTGTCCAGTATTATAGAAGGCCAAAATCGCACAGGGCAGCACGTCCATCCATTGCAACAAGAACGTTGGCCTACAAGGGCAGGTTAGAGAGTATATAGTACTCGGGGCATCTGAGTATCAAACCCCTTTCCAATCTCCATGTATGATCGGTGGATCTTGCTCGTGGAGATATCGGAGCCCGCTCGCGACGTCTTCATACTAAGCAGTTTCGTAAGAACACAAAATGAGAAGTCAGGAAAGCACTTGGGCATTACCAATAGCTTGCATTGCACGTTGGGGACTGGTCAGATGTACTGAAGAACAGCGCCATATGCGGTACCAAGGCGTTACAAGACCAGGCCCCTACTTCCCTGAGACGAGGCCAAGAAGAGGCATGATGTTCGGATGATTCACTTCCACACTCGCGCTTCCCGCATTAACCTCTACGGAACAGTTGTATCAATGGGGTCCCAGTTGATAAGCGTTTCATAATACCTTGGAGGTTTATCCCCGCGTTCACCAGACGTGATATTCGAAGGATCTTCACGGCAACCTAGCTCAGGAGGAAGGTTGTAGTGGTCCCAAAGATTCGCAAGACTCTTGAACCTTGCTTTGGCCGAGCTCCCTCGAGACTTTTTCCTATCAGCACAGAACACTCAAGAATATGCTCCGCTGGCGACTAAGAGCTTGTTGCGTGTTTCACCATTGATGTCAGGAACTACGAAGTCCGGCAGGAATTGCGTATACCTTGGAATACCAAGGTCGAGTATACAGTCGATGAGTCCCAGGTCGTGCCCTGGCTGAACGACACCCTAGGTAACCAGACCCTCTCAACTGCAATGGGGATTTCCGTTGAATTATACACCACGGTTCCGCTGCCATCACAAAAAGTCTTGATCGCCGTTCCCCCAGTCAGTTTGAAATAAACTCAGCAAGTGGTCGGCTGCTTTCTCAGCTGGGAATTGCAACGTACACATTAAATGGATTGAACATCGAAATGAGTAATTGATTCCGCCCCCCAGGCCGTCGTCGTATGGGAACAACCTTCTTGGTCCAGGATGACTGAAGGTATTCCGTACTTGCGTCTGCATACAGCGCCCTTGCTCTTTCCCGTGGTTGGCTACTAATGGAATCTATTTGCCAGGGACGTAGTCGGCGTAACGTATAACCACCGTAAAGAACGCGCTGTACTGACGTCTCGGATTGATGTCATGATTTCTCATTCTCCAGGTGGCTTGTTTGTAAACAGGATCGGGACACTTGGGTAACAACTTCCAAGAATTTTAACCAAAGTAACTGTACACTATAGTAGTACGGAATAGTTAGATGCTGGTTTCATGTTAGATTGGGCGATACTTGACAACGAGGGCCTCGAAACATGCCAGGAATTGTAAACAGAGCGTTTCGGGGTTCTCCTTGAAAGTTGCCACCTTGGCAACTAGTTCACCGTCGTTACTTGGCTGTGCTCAGCCATGGCTTCGGTTTCCACTCTCGATCTTGACTGGCTCTTCTCTGAGCCTTCTCGTTCCCCACCTTCCCCGCTTTGTCCACCCACTCTCGCGGGTCATACCGATGACTCTGTTCAGACCCTCCGAACCCTTCTCAAACTCAACTTCCAAAATCACCACATCTTCATAAACGCGCTTGGTTTTCACAAGTCCCTCTCGCTCGCTCTTTCTTTATACTTCCCTGAATCACTCATGAGCAATCCTATAGTCACGTGCTACATCACCTATTTGCCAAATTTGCCCTGGGAGCCGACTCAAATTTACTGAGGGCCATCTATGAACATGATAAAGCAATGGTGCTTCCGGCGATCCCTTCTCCAGGTCTTATCACCCCAGAGAACTATATCGGCCATCTCGGTGACCCGAAGTACTACCAATCCTATTATGCCTTCTTCGCCTCACGCCTGCAGGAGAAAGGTGTCTCTAAGACTTTGGAGATGTACCTCTATTCCAGGAAGGCCAACTATGACGACCAGCATGGAAATAACCAGCCGAAAATGTTCAGCCGTTTCCTTGAAGGCCTCTACCATCCCATGATTCACCTCGGCTATGGTCTCGAATTTGGCGTGGTGGGTGTAGTAGCAGGAGGTAAGCACCGTATTTTTTTTCGTAGTCGCGAACCACTACTCATCAAGCTATTGGGGCAGCCTTGGCTGAAATGGCTGTCCATGAGACCCATACATCTCCTCTCATCCCGGCCTCTTCCTGGAATGATGAAAGTCTCCTTGGAGAAATTAGCCTCGCCTCTCGCATGACGTCACTGAGCTTAGGCCATACGGCCCCTGAACTGAATGATGTCTCTCCTACCCCGTCGTCGCGCACGGAGAAAATTTCCTTGTTCAATATCCTCGCAATGATACAGCGAGATGAGTCCATGACCACCCAAGCCGTCGGAATTACTGAAATTACCAGGACGAGCTATGACGAAGTTGTGGAAAAATTACAGGAGCCATTACTAAAGGAAGTACTATTCAGGATCCTGCCCTCGTTGATTGTGGCTGAATTGTCGTGCATCATTACAGGTATGCCAATATGTGGACTTTAAACAGCGGTTGGAGCACTGCTGTCGATCGCGAAGTTGAGCGTAAAATTGAAGAATTCGCCTTCGCCGTGACTCTCATGTACGGAGTTGGGAGGTGGAGCCCTAACGAAGAGCGGCCCTTCCGTGCAGACTTTTTCTTGTACGTGGGTTCCTCCCGCTCTCTCTCTCTACCGCATCACTCCTACGATTCGCATTCACAGTATGCATTTGGTTACATCCTCGCTCTTCCTCCCTGCAATAGTGGCCCACTTCCCTCCGCATGCCGTTCAACTCCTATTCCGCACATATCTTTGTACGGTGTTGGCATTGTGGATCACGAAACAAAAGCCCGTCCTTCACATCAAGGAATTCATGAAGTCCACTTCTATTTCGCCCCAGGATCCCAGTGCCACCCTGAAACTATCACACAAACCCGTGAAGGACACCTTGACGCCAGAGACCGTGACCCCAAACCCGTGGGTCGCCATCGTCCCCAGTGTCCTCGAGCATCCCGACGACCATTTGTGTAAGATTACGCGTTCTCTGATGCATTGGGCCAATCTGTTTGGATCCAGACCTGCGGGTTATTGGGCTGGAGGGAAAGAAGCACTCGAGGGCATCGAGGTGCTGGATGGGACCCTGTTCCTCCGCGTCGCGGGGTTGACTGTGGGAGAACTTGGGTGGGCAAAGGAAGGACAGGACGTAGGTAAATGGGACTATTCCCTTCCCCCAGGCATCCCGGCACGTGTACACGCTGCCAGGCCGGGGCAGAATCATTGAAAGCTGAAAACAGAATGTAGCAAGTGCAAGTCGGCGTAACAATAACTTGGTGTCAACTGTTCAATGTATATTTTCGACTTAAGCGACAAACGAGTCTTTGGTCACACGAGCTAGTACCCGCACAAGCACAACGCCCCAGACGGTTACATTTGCCGCCCCAAAGTCACATAATTAATGAAATATGACAATGGTGGCCTGCTGTAAAGGCTGGAGTCCCCTATGCCAACAGCCCATTTGTTTGTACCTGACCTCTTGCGATGTCGTATGGGCCTGGAAGCCAGGGACGAGAAGACACTACGAGAAATTAGCGACTCTACTAGGATCAATTTTCTGATAGAAATGTAAAATTCTCTGGACTCGAATTTTGTTGCTATCTCGGGTTCATACAAGAGACGAGCTTCTTCGCCATAGATTACTAGATACCCATTCAAGAGCTGCAACAAGTTTCAGCATATGTAACATTCATCCTCGATTTTCATCAACGCTAGCACATGCTCATAGCTTCACAAATCATCTCGGAGCGGTCTTCTAATCAAACGAGGCTTAGGTCACACCCAAGTGTACCAAACCTATTTACGAGCCTCCTAGAGAATGAGAAATCATGACATTAATCCAAGATGTCAGTACCATAGGGCTCCTTACCGCTCTAAATCGCTGTACTGTATGACTAATATGAGAAGTCCCCTGTGAGGAGATACGGCCGAAATTTATTAGGGAAGGGAGGAATTTAATTGGAAACCAATCATGGGAAAATCGAGTTTTACGTGTGGCGCCGCATCGGGGGTGACGCAGCGCTGAATCAGGGATGAGATCAATAAAAATACCCGGGCGCAAGTAAAGGAAATCTTCAGGTCATCCTGGACCAATGAGGAATCCGCACAGCGGCTGTCTGGGTCAGCCGGGAACGCGAGTTAAGTCCCCAGGAAATGGAGGGGTCTAGGGTGCAGAGCTCCAGCTGGAATTTCCAAGGCGTCACATATGTTTGACATCGTAGGGCGACAAGTGGGATTAGCATCCAGCTAGGCTCCTGGAATCCAATATTATGACGGGAAATGAGGGAATCAGTTCTGTACGGAAGTTCGCCCCCACAGATATCAGAGGTCGGTCCTATGCCAATGGAACGGTCATCATGTAGGAGATGGATAGCGAGTGAGAATCGCAACCAATCGCAACAGTTTAGGGAGTGCAGACCTGAGCGTAAATGCGCGTAGAGTGAATCTGCAGGAATACTTCCAGATCCTCGGCAAATTCCTCTGGAGCTTTACAACGGAATGTACTGCCAGCGACGAAAGACGTGAAGCCAGTCGGACCGCTGTCCAGTACCACAGACAGGCCCAAACCGCACAAAGCAGCGCGTCCGTCCATTGCAACAACGTCCTAGAAGGACATGTTGAAATCGATACTATCCTCGGGAGCCTAAGTGTCGAGCTCCTCTCAAGTCTCCGTGTATAATCGGGGGAACGTGCTTGAGGAGATATCGGAGCCCGTTCGCCACATTTTCGCACTAAGCACTTTGGTAAGAACACCAAATGAGAAGTGACGAAAGGGCTTCGGCATTACGAATGGTTCGCGTTGCACGTTGGGAACCCGTCGGATGTACTGGAGAATGTTGCCATGTGAGTACCAAGGCGAAACAAGACCAGGTCCCAATCTCCCTGAGACGAGGCCGAGAAGAGGCACGATGTTCTGATGATCCAGCGACTTCCATACTCGCGCTTCCCGTTTCAATGAACAATACGGCTGCTTCACGGCAGAGACATGCGTCTCGGGACTAAATCCTCTCGGGGACGTTGACAATTGAACGGGGAGGGCTGGTTAATTCCTGGATCAAGACAATAAAATATCGGAGTTATATTTGCGTGCAGCACGCACCGGCTTGAGATACAATCCCGGAATGGAACATTGCATATTACTAGAGGCTCAAACCCCGTCGGTACCCTTCCCTGCGCGAGCATATCTCAACTCACCAATGTCTTCTAACTTTCCGGGTGGTGGATTCAGATGTAGACGAAGATCCGGTGGGGAGGGGGATGTTTTAATTGCCGGCACATCCAGCATCCGCCGTGGAGAGTTGAGCAAGGCTACTGGTATACTAAGGAACACAACTTGATTTAGGCTGATTAGTAAAGGTTCAGTGACATACAGTACAGTAGTGGGGTCATGGCTTGAAGCTTGGTTTCGGAGTTAAGCCAAGTCTTTCCGACGTGGCGCGGAGTAGTCGAGTCAAGTCGAGTCGAGGATGACCCCAACGTAGTCAGTAGGCACGGGCTTCGGGGCATGGATTGATGATGGTGGAGCCCCAGGGCCGGCTTGGCACTCGTGAAGAGTTGCAGTTGTCTTTGCCTCCACATCCAGATCCGGCTGGGACCGGACCCACGCTATTCGGGGATGATGGTCTCTCCACTGAACCTCGCATTGTATCGCCTCGTGCCACCCCACATCACCTCGAAAACCCCTCCCTCCCCTCCATAGAATCGCCCCATCGCCTCGCATCGCCCCGCATCGCCTCGCAAACCCCTGCGTCCCCTCCATACAGAGTTGCCTGGCATTTACTCTTATGAGTCAGGGACCAAGGGAAACCGCCGTATGGCTGAATAACAAGTGCCGACGCCATCGTTGGATGATCACCTGGGGAAGTCCCAGGGCTTCATTGCTGAGATTGATTGACTTGCTCACCTCTTCCTGTTCTGACTACAGGACGATAGGGAGGACAACAGTGTGGCACCTGACAAGAAATGGACTGCGTGTGCGATCAGTATGACCTTTCCCTCGATATCACATGGGTGTTTTCTTACGATACACAAACCTTTCAGTCAATGGTCGGGAATACGCCCGGGGCCAAGGCTCTAAGAAAGGGCGTGCACGCGACGCCGCAGCAGTGAAAGTATACAATATACTTGGGGAAGACAGCATCACCCAGCTCGAGGAATGGATTGCCCGTTTCGGCTGGTGCCTAGATTGGGTGTGTTACCATTCTTGGTCTTCTCGGACCTCACGTTGATTTGTATGTGTATCATAGCAAAACCTCCCTAGTGCACTATCGCCTGCGGCTCTCGTGTGGACAGCCACAGTCTTAGGTACATGCAAGATATAATCTTGGGTCCCTCCATACCTGATAAATCTTTGGCTTAGTGAATGGGATTCCTTACGGGAGCGGCAACTCGACCTTCTACTCATGCGCTCAAGAGGAGGCAGCGAAGCAGGCTTTGGACCGTCTCAATTCTGAATTCATTGAGATCTGAGTAGAAGTTGGATAATTCGCTTCGGATTTTCCTTTGTTCTCCCACCACCACCACTATCAGCCTCTTCATCTCCACCACCCGCCTCCACATCTCATAAGTATACTCTCTACTACCTCAATCACCTCTATTATCCATTCTATTACTCGGCCTCGTGTAATCTTACTCTGTCACTCAGAACACCCCCTCCCCAAGGTCACATGGAGGCCTCGAAACCTCCCTTCCTCTCTCTCCTCCTGACGTTTCAGATTTCTGTTCGTCTCCTTCAGGGGGAATCTTCTTGACACTTTCCCAGGGCAACCCCGGGGTTGTGAGCTACTAGTCCGTACGCGAGTGATCAGTTAAGCCTTCTAACTCGGCGAGCTGGCCAAACCAGGATCCCCCATTAGCTCTTTGACGGATTTTCGGACGAAAGTTTGGCGAAACATAGGTCCAGTTGATTCATTGGCCTAGTTCGAGGTTGTGCCAGAAGGATGACTAGAAAGCATTCCGGATCGTGTTTGGGGTATGCTAAACTGTTTGGCTTGGCCAGACCCAGTGCCTGGCCTCCTTGTCAACAACGCTTCCGCTGAGTCAAACAATGCCTACTTGGGGAGGTCAGATCTAAATATCGACGCTGAAGTCTCTCAAGTGAACACTTATTCCGAGTCCATGATGGGATGGACGAAAGGGGGTAGGATGGCTTTATGGAGGATTACAAAAGGTTTTTGCGAGGCCTAAAGAAAAATGGCATCGAAAAAGTACCCCTTTGCCCCAAATCTGGGTATGAGAGAGTGATCGCACGTGATCTCCCTACCTGTCGTTTCACAGACTTTTTCTCATGTCATGCTCCGACAGCTCGGGCATTTCCTTACGACGGCGGGAGGTCCATCTCAGGTTCCGCACAACCCAGACTGTAACGACAGGACACTGATCTCACTGACCAGGCCTATTACTAGTCCTATAGTCTGAAACTATGGCGAAGCAGTATCATTTTAGATGTGAGAATTATCACCTGGCCACCCCTACATGATAATCCGATCGCGATCCGAGAATGAAGTCAAGCCATTCGACACGGAATATCGCTGTATTCTTGGATCCGTAAATACCGAACAACAGGGGGGATGGGTTTAAACAGAAAGTCAAGGATGTTCTTCTCTCTGAGGCGCGATATGCGTGTCGGTATGGGCATCATCTCTATGATATGTGGAGCTTGGAAATGAGATCATAATGCAAGCGCTGGAGGCCTTCTTGACATGGTTGATTTCGAGGTAACCAAGGAGCCTGGCTGGGAGTATCTCTGCCGCTGCGAGGTGCATGCAAGACTCATCCCGATGTGCAGTATGTGTATTTATTGTTCACCTTGAATCACCCACCCATTGGCTAATGATTGCGTCAACAGCCAAGCTCAGAATTCAACGGGATCTTTGTTACTATGTTAGCTGATGTCCATCGATTCATTCTTATTCGCAACGGAATCATAAGACAGCACTGCGTATATCTCGGTGTGATGATGATGAATATCTCGATATTTAGCCTGCAACTACCGGCTGCTCCCGAGGGGCGCCAAGGGCAGGGGACCGAAGGTCCAGGGGGTATCGTACATACACTGAAGAGGAAATAAAAATAGAGAAAACGTCCATGACCGCAGACCTCCAGACCCTTCGACCTGAGATACCACACTCAATACCAAACGGAGTCCTCATTTACATGGTGTCCGCTTCACACTTTCGTCGACGGGATCGTAACCGAGATTGGAAGCAGCCTTCGTCGGCGGGTTGTCTTGTATCGTAGGGAATCGTTATTCGGATGGGTATATCTCGGTGTGTTTTATACTTTGTGGTCTTCATATTTCATAGAAGTGAACGATTTGATCCGTGTACTCTGAGGGGTGTGTGTCTGGAAATTTCCAGACGGCTTGCGACTTGGAACGCCGGGGACTCATCATCTCGTCAGATGGCAAGTCCGGGTACACCTGTTGCCCAACTCACGGACCATTTTGTCTCTGTTCAGTGCCTTGCCTTTTCGCAAGAGCAGTGTAGAGATCGAGACCGTTGACGGCACCGGGACCCACGTTCAGCTACCTCCCACAAATCGGTCTGCAATACGGTGAACCATCACCCTGACGCCGGGAACAATGCGATGATGGTGCTTGTCCTTCGCAGACAGTCTTTAAGGCCGAAAGTCCTCTCGATAGCTCGGATGGACGTCATTAGTGTCTTCAAGGCAAACAAGCGCCACATCTCTTTCAAGTTCATCTATCCCCGTTCAGAAAATACCTTTCTTCCCTCCGCCGTCTGCTCTGTCTCGCAATCGAATTTCGTAGTTCCCTTCCCCTGTTGTCGATCGCTATCTCCGAATTTCACCCTGTCTTCTTCCTGTAGCCCCCGTCGGCTCCAAAATCTTCACGCTGTGTCAGACTTTGTTCCATCATCGTCGGATCACAGCGAAGTCCGATCCCCACGAAGAGGCGATCGCCAGTAGGATTACTTCTCCCAGCTTCACAGGAGCAACGAGGTCCAGGCATTAAAGTTTACCAGGATACTAACCGTGTTCAGTCTGGGCAGCCAGACCGCAAAGCTCGGCCTACACATTCCTACCGCTCAATCCATTCTTGATAGCTCCCTTCTTAACCCTTCCCGCCCTTGCAGTACTGTTCTCACCACCCATCAAGCACGCCTGCACATCTTTACCATAGATACGCACTCTAATCTGCAGCAAGCTTGAGCTATCTAACATGAGTCAACGCTAGCGCGTGCTCATAGCTTCACAAATCATCTGGGTGCAGCCCCCGAGTGTACCAATCTGCCTATGGAAAATGACATTTCAACAAATGTCAATACAATGGGTATCCGCTCTAATTTGTATAACGACACCATGTGAGGAAATAATTAGCACCCATCGGGAAGAAATTGGGGGCAGACCCCTATCACCCGAGGGAACTAGGATGGGCTAAAAAAGAGAACTAGAGAACTAGGTTCTTCCAGCAATAAGGAAATTGTGAGCCTCCATGTTTACCAGCAACGAGACCAACGGGTTTTGGAGCTGAAGGATGATCCTACGGAACTTCCAAGGTGTGACATATGTTTGACATGGTGGGGCGACAAGCAGGATTAGCATCCCAGCTGAGCTCCAGGAACCCAAGATTATGGCGGGAAACAATGGAATCAGGCCTGTACGGAAGTTCATTCCGACAGATGGCACGCATTATTAGAGGGTCGGTCCTATACCAGTGGAACGGGGGTCTCCGGTCATGATCTATGGAGATCGAAAATGAGAATCGCAACAAGTCGCAACAGAATAAACAGCACAGACCTGACCGTAGACGCATGCATATGAATAAACATCCCTTGGAATACTCCCACCATCCAGATCGTCCGCAAATTCCTCCGGAGCCTTGAAACGGAGAGTGCTGCCGAGGACGAAAGACGTGAAACCAGTCGGTCCACTGTCCAATATTGTCGACAAGCCAAAATCGCACAAGGCAGCGCGCCCATTGATGTCAACAAGAACATTAGCCTACAGGGACAGGTTAGAATGTATACAGCGCTCAGGACATCTGAGCATCGAACCCCTTTCAAGTCTCCGTGCACAATCGGCGGATCTTGCTCGTGGAGGTATCGGAGCCCGTTTGCAACATCTTCGCACTAGGCATTTTCGTAAGAATTCCAAATGGGAAGTTAGGACGGCAGTTCGGCATTACCAATGCTTCACGTGGTACATTGGGAACTTGCTGGATATACTGGAGAATATTGCCGTTTGAGTACCAAGGCGAGACAAGACCCGGCCCTAATTTCCCTGGGACGACGCCAAGAAGAGGTACGACGTTTCGATGATTCAGCGACCTCCACACTCGCGCTTCCCGTGTCAACCTCTATGGAACAGTTGTGTCAATGGGATCCCACTGATGATCATACCATAATACCTTGATAGTTTTATCCCCATGTTCACGCCGTATGATCCTCACGAACACCTAGTTCAAGAGGAAAGCTGTAGCAGTCCCAAAGGCTGACGAGACTTTTGCGCGTACTTTGGACATCTTCCAATCAGCCCGAAACACCGAGGAATATCCTCCACGTGTGATCGAGGTCATGTTGTATATTTCACCAGTGAGGTCAGGAACCACAGAGTCGGACGGGGAGTTCATATTTTCCCGCAGCGAGAAGGAGTGAGGGTTATTTCCGCCTTTGAGACCAAATGAACGACATGATCGGGCGTCGGTCCCGTCCATGGAGTTTGAGAAGAGACTAATGGGGACCGAGAGATCACAAATAGGTGGGGCCTGACGATGAATGGTCAATCTAGAGTGTTGGCTGGAACCCCCTCCACGACTCGCAGCAAATATTTGTGCCTCGGGACTGGGATCCTCTCGGGGACATTCGGAATTAAACGAAGAGGGGCTGGTGAATGGATGGATCAACTACGATAAATAATGGACTGGAATTGACGTGCACAACGCACTTTGAGGAACTATCTTGGAAAAGGAATGTAAGATCATTGAGGTGTAACGCCTCAATGCCCGGCGGTGTCATGTCTTCCTCGGGCAAAGGTGGCACATCAGAAAGCCTCGTAGATGCTGGGCGACTTGACGAGTGGAATAGACTCCGTTCCCGCGGGGGGGTGGTGGTCTCCAAGGTGCAGACCCCGAACACGGAGGACGAGTAAACCATCAGAGACTGACAGCGTTGGCAGAAGGAGGCCTATGTTTGCAGATGGTGGCTGTGATGATGAAGATGGTGGTAAGGACGGTACAACCGGGGGGGTTCACTCTATGAAGGCAACGTGAAGACCTACACGCCTTGTCCTTGCTGCAGGCAAGGGGACAGGCTCCCAAATGAGAGCAATAGGGGCTTTCATCAAAGTGCGGTGAGGCAGACCTCGTTCCATCATAAAAGAACCCCTGAGAATCTGTAGGGTAAGGGCCTTGGTTACAAGCGCTCCTCGTGGAATTTTGAACTTGATGATGTATATTTGGTATATTTGTATGTCACGTTGATATTCTGGACCATGCTGCTTCCTGGCAATGCCCTTTTCCAAATGGGTTTGACCAGGAAAGGACCGACGCCATGCCCCGGATGAGTAGAAGATTCTCTTTGAGGCAACGCTTGATAGGGGGATGAGGGCCATGAGGCCCATTATGGACGCCTTGGACTCAACACGTTCTATTGTGTGCATCAGAACTGGTGTTTGTGTGTCAAGACTATGCTCCGAATGGTAGAGTGGGTGTTGGCGGACCCAGCGTCAGTTCGCCCTTGGTCTCTTGCTCCAACCTTGCTTGACCCAGCCGCTTTGGATCCCATCACTTTAACTGTCAGTCGTGAAAAAGTATTCACTGGGGCGACACCATCCAATGCAAAGTCGGGGATGGGCGTCATTATGATGGTCCGCAGGCGCATCAAACGTCCTTGCCAGCCTCATCGCTGTTGCCACCCCTCGATCGAATTTGTAATCGTGCAACAAGCGCGCCTCGTTGCACTTTGATCAACCCCCCCTGCCCTCATTTGGGCGAGCCTCATGTACCCGCACACCAGCAGCAGGGCTTCATAGAGGAGTCACCTCAATATCCCCTTCTCGTCATAATCCTCTCCCTCTCCTTCTGCCGTCCCGGTCGTCTCTCTTCACAAGTTCCGGAGACTGATCACCATCAAGATTCATTCATGTCAGTGCCCACCTCAGCGTTGAATCTTCCCCGAGAGGCCTCGTAGACAAACTTACTTCATTCCGCAGCAATGGAAGGACTTCCTTCATTCCCTACCGTACGCGTAGGGATGGGCACTGAGGCCGGAAGCTACCCTCCGTTTCCAAATTCTATGCCAAATCCACGATCCCCATCCATGCGCCAAGGCTCCTCCGGTCGATTCGCAAATAGCACTTCTTGGATCCATGAACCTGAGGTCTACAACCCAGGTGATGACATCCCTGATACCATCAATACTTCTCGTGAACAATGGGATCCCTCTCCGGGCCTGGGGAGAAGTTCCCTTGTATCGGATCGCACCCCCTTTATCCCCTCTGTTAGACCCTCCTCCCGTTTTCCCAGTAAGCGTGATGGTATCCACCCGAATGAGGATGTATGGGGCTGAATTTGTCAAAAAGACAGAGACGCGCTCCCGTCGAGAAATCCGCCATTCCAAACGGACTCCGGGGTTCCTGATATCACTCACGAAATATATGACAAGACCTCTGTGGCAAGTGGTGGATATTCCAGAGTGTACCGCGCTCTTTGGAAGATGTCCCAAGGGGGCTCGGCCAACGTGAGCGAAAGGGTGTTATGAATCTTTGGGACCGCTACAGCCTCCTGTTGACCTAGGTTGCTGTGAAGATACTTCGGATTCGAGGCCAGGAGATTGGGTACGGGGATAAAACTATCAAGGTATTCATGGAGCGATCTTCAGCTGGATCCCATTGATACGACTGTTCCGTAGAGGTTGAAACGGGAAGCCCGACTGTGGATATTGCTGAATCATCCGAACATCGTACCTCTTCTAGGCTTCGTCTCAGCAGAATTAGGGCCTGGTCTGGTTTCACCTTGGTACTCACATGGCGATGTTCTTCAGTATATTCGACGATTTCCCAACGTGCCCCGGGAACCGTTGGTAATGCCGAAGTGCTTTCAGGACTTTAAATTTAGTATTCTTACGAAAGCGCCTAGTGCAAAGATGTGGCAAGCGGGCTCCGGTATCTTCACGAGCGAAACCCACCGATTGTACACGGAGACTTGAAAGCGGTTCGATCCTTCAATGCCCCGAACACTCCATCCATTCTAACTTGCCCTCGTAGGCCAACGTTGTCGTTGCAATGGATGGACGCGCCGCCTTGTGCGACTTTGGACTCTCTGTAATACTAGATAGCGGTCCGACTGGCTTCACATCTTCAATTATTGGGGGTACACTTCGATTCTTGGCCCCGGAACAGTTATCCGATGACCAAGGATCCCGAAGTCCCCCAAGCGATGTATATGCCTTCGGATGCCTATACGCTGAGGTTTGCACTTAACAATTTCTGAAACTGTGGCACAACCCCCATTCCATTTCGCTCTTTGTAGATTATGACCGGAGATCTCCCATTTTCTTGGTACAGAAAAGCCCCTCCGATAATCCGAGCTATCTGTCAGGGTGACCCCCCATACAAGGTTGACAGCATTGTTTCAAATCACGACCTAGGTTTCTTGCAGTCTTGCTGGAATCCAGAGCCCACTCACCGCCCGACCATCACAAAGATTTGTCAGGCCTTGGGAATTGAAGATATGTAACCACAATGACTTTGGGGGAGCCGGTCCTTTCCCAATCCCATCTTAGAAACATATCCGATCCCTGCTGAGGCAGCCCACATGTATTCACATCGAATCGTTCTCCACTCTAAATCGCCCCCGTAGCCCGTCGTTCAACCTTAAATATTTTGGTAGTTTAGCTATGACACTTCCCTTCTACTTCATACAATGCGAATGTTTTATGATGATGACCTCTATGACACCCCCCGGAGAAATTGGATTTGAGGAGAACATGGCACAAAGAAAGTAAAACAGGAGGAGAATAGGGAGGGAGGAGGGCAACTTGAGAAGGCAAGAAGTCCACCTTGCATTCACATGAGCAGGAGGATAGGGTTAATACACACGGGATGCTACAGTACAATCAGACATTCAAGAAGAATGTTTTTGGAGAAACACAATGGCCCAACAGACTTGGAGACGAAGGTGTATCAGTGGAACTAATTTTCAGAACATTATGGACATTCTCCCGCTTTGTAAGCATGGCTCATTCACTAGTTTTAGGGCTCCTTGACATTGTAGGCTTAGACAGGCTGCTCTCTGAAGAGCTTTCCACCGGTCTCGTGACCTGGGACGACAATATTAATGCATTTGGGATTCACGTGATGTGAACCCGACCACAAACCTAACTAAACCTTTCCCCGCACATCCACAAGTCACTATAGCTACTACCCCCGGGAAAAACCTACCAGATTGATCACTCCTGTGCTCAGTACAAGACCGTTCTTCGCGCCTTCCGGCGGCCTACTGGGGTATAAATACACAGATACTGTATTCCTCCTCACGGGGCCTCCCAGTCTCGTACCTCAACTTGACCTCCCCTCTTCACGAGTTTCGGAGACAGATATTATCAGGGTTCAATAATGATAACCCTCCCGTTGCTCCCCTAGAAGGTGGGCTATCTCATCTCACAATATGGAGAGAAGTTAATAGGGCATGGAATGCTGCGTTGGAGAAAAGGGTGGGCATGGGCTCTGAGCCCCTAGGATGTCCTGATATTCCATTCATTGAGTTGGTGTGTGCTTACACATAAATACAACTCTACTACTTTATCATTGTTGATCCATTCACCCCCGTTCAATTCAAAGCATCTCTGGGAGGATTCAAATAGACAGCCGCAAGCCGTTGCCTTGAACAATCCAGGTAATTGTACTCCCACAGCCCGAGGAAGTGCTGGGGGCTCCGAGATGTCCCTGACCAACAAAAGCTTCTTTTCTGTGAGCATGCTCAATTGAGGGATGTGGTGATGTCATTTTCCGGGAGCATTTTGCAATGACGGGAGCACCATGAGTTAACTGGCAACTTGCGTAGGACCACCAAACAAAGGTCACAAGAATCTGTTCAATCCTGAAGGCAAATCTTAGGAAGCTCCCGCCCTCACGGCCACTGCCCATTTTTCAAGTGGGCACCTCTGTCATAGGTTGTTGTAATCTACAACAAATTTCAGCACCTCAGCATGTTCATAGCCTTACAAATCATCTGTGAGCGGTCCTCTATACTGTACGCACACAAAGTCTAGCAAAGAAAAAAAATTGTGACATGACAGTTTGTGTGATAAAAGAACCTCGGTGCAGTATGATTGCAGAGGTACAAACCAGTGAGGGTTTACATGCAGTACCTACGCTATATCCCTGACTCTGAAAGAGAAGGGTTATGGCGAGCATGCTTTTGGTTCCGATCAATTGAGTTCCGCCCAAAATTGTGTCACCAATAGCGCTGAGACTGCGATTATCATTGTTTTTCTGATACATTTAAGGGTTTCATGCAATGGTCTAGTTGTGTCTTTCTTCAGTTCTGTAGCTTTCTGATGTGTGGATGTCTGTGACACTATATTGGGGTATCTGATCATGTGACTTATTCATTATTGGCTTATCACTAGTTTCTCTTGTTCTTTCCAGAGCTTGCACTTGTTGGTATCTCATCTCAGACAACTATGGGTATAATCACTTGTCTCCGCAAGACCCGCAAGCGGGATCGGGAGACTGCCTGCCATTCCGCTAGTACATCTCAGAGGCTGCTTGGGATCCACACACAAAACCATAAGCTAGTTTCTCCTATCCTCAAACGTATGTCCAAATACAAGGGTACAGTGTATAATACCCCATCTTTGTTGACCTCATGGCTTAATAGATGCAGTAAATTGCCATAGTACACAACAGGCTCTGCACCCCATCACTTATGGTCCCCAGCCATGTTCATCATGTGCTTTACAACCAATTGAGGTGGAGAATGTTCCTCTGACTTCTCCAAATGTTATAGCTTGTGGTGATGGTGCATGCCTTCATTGATCTAGGGGCTCCCAGATAGCTTACTCATACCTTCCAATTAAAAACACCCATGATGGTGTATGTCTTGTATCACCTAATGGCCAAACATTACTATTGATTATCATTATAATGGACCTAAACATACTGTTGTAACTTCCCAATATCTCAATGATCCATCCACTATGTAATCTCTTGTGTAATAAACCTGATATCCCCATGCCCTCTTATTGTCTACATAATGATCTTTGGTTGCAGTCATCATATTGGTCTCCACATGGCTCAAAATTCAACATGACACCCAGGCATATTCTCTTATGTGCCTACCTCAGACATTGCTTGTTTCTGCTCTGCTCTTAATTAATAGGTCATCAGAGCAGTGCACAAAAGTTACAACAAAAACATGTAAAGCTGTACTAGCTGATGCAATAGTCCATGTTTTTTGTGACTCATGCTCTGCTATTTTAAATGGCAATCTTATCTCCAGCCCACTCTTGATATTTCATGATCTTAGACATGAGACAACAGCATTAGGTAATGTCAGTAAATTCATGGATTTCTTTTCTGCCCACATGGGCATTGACTGCTTTCCAATACTTGTCTCCTTAACTGGCAAAACTGGCAAATTGGCTCCTAGCCCTATCATGCCAGCAGAAAGGCAAGGTAGCATTGACAATGACTGTGATCCAAGTTGGCCTCAAGTTGTATCACGCAACCTGATCAAGAATGTGTGCTCATCTTATGCTGAAGCAATGAAATGGAAGCAACCTCAATGTTGTGCAGTATGTGCTCAAGAGCAGTTCAAGGCAAAGATGCAAACATACACTGTTCTCAAGTCTGCATCACAGCCACCACATGGTCTGCACATTCTTTGTGTCACTGAGTCTTTCATCTTGCAATATTGCATGCTGAATCAATCATCCACAGAATTTACATCTGGTGCTCCTGCAATTGATGGTCTCATGCTTGACAAATTGGGTGTGCTGATAGATCAAGACACAGGTCATGCAACCATACATGTTTGTGACCACTGTCATACATTTCTGTCAACTACTCCATATCCCCATCTGCCCAAATTTGCACTGAAGAACAAACTTTATCGTGGGGTGCTCCCTGCACAGTTTCATGATATTACTTGGGTTGAGGAGCTTGTCTGTTCACCATATTGTTCCACTGCTCATGTTACTCGGCTATACCACATTGATGATCCCAACAACCCTCATGTATTTCATGGAAATACTTGTGCTCACAGTCAAAATGTCTTATCTACTGCCCTGATACTGCCATGCACACCTTCTGATGTCAATGACTCACTCTCAGTTATTTTTACTGGTTCAAGTACAAAGGTGCTACCCAAATGTCTGAAACAAGTTTTCCATATCAGAAAGGAAAAGGTTAGACTATTCTTGCATTGGCTGATTGAGAACAACCACATTTTCCATGCACTTAATGTCAGGTTCAGTTCTACTGCTTTGGACATGTATGATGATGATGGTTCACTGCCAGGGGTAGATGAGCATGTGATTTTTAACCAGACTGACAAAGCTCATGAAGTGTTTGAAGAGGAGACAGCAGGCCTTGAGCCCCATCCTGCTTCTCAGTTGTACACTGACTCACTTCAATTTGAGGACAAGACTTCTGTATTCTTAGAACAAACTGGCATCTTTGATGCTGATGGTGTCACCATCCCTGCTTGAACCATGATGGGCTCTGCTCTACAAAATCTTAACCCAGAGCTTAAAGACAAAGTTATGCCTGACCTTTCCATCCACCGCAGTTCAAATGCTATCCCTGAGTATAAGAACCCAGATCTTATTGCTGGCATGTTTGTTAAGTTGTATCCATTTGGTATTGGCAGCTTTGAAGATGATACACATCAGGTCCCAATCTCATTATGTGTACATGCTGATTACTGTTTTGATCTTGCTGACTGCTCATTCCGTTATCACCAATGTAAGCAGGATGGTTATTAAACCAATCCAACTACTGTCCACGATGTTGAGCCGGGGATGAAAGAGGGGATCACAGATCTAATCCGGATGTTCAGGTTTGAGTGGGGGAAGGTCTTTTGAACAGGGGAAATTGCAGTGAGCCAACAAAGCCCAAGCAATTAAGTGAGAATGTGTCTTTCAGTCAAATTACCACACCCTAAGAATCTCTTCTTGAGACCTTAGTCAAAGTGTAGTTAGAATTCGCTTTTTGTAGTGAGAAATCACCCAGGGACCAGCAGCTGTTCAAGGAGCTTCAAACTGGAGGGAGGGGGAGAACTACTGAATTTGTGTGCTAGCTGCACCTAATATACAATCCAGACTTCGACTCAATAGAAAGTGAAAAAGTCGGACTTAAGGGACACACAGAGAAAAAGAAATCAAGTTAAAATCTTCAAAACTGATGGAGATATTCCAATTTCAAGATAAAAGGGGAGATTGACACATTACATGCTATTCCTCCTTCAAACCTGGACAAGTTCCCTTAAGGAAAAGTGGAATAGGTCGCCCTGAGGGTCTTCTCCATCGGACATAAGAGGGCCGGAAGTAATTCACTATTTTGAATGGTGGAGCAAAGGGGGAGTCATGGGGAGGGAGTTGTCTTTTGAAAAATGGAGTTCGTGTCCGCTCGTTTTGCCCTTGGTACCGTTCGATGCGCATTTTTAACAGATTTCAGGGCATGGTCGTTTCGAGTCGATCCGATCAAAAATGACAGAGAAATTCGAAAAATACTCCTTCAGAGTATGAATCATGGCAAGATATTGTTACAGGGACCGCATTTTTGATCCGTTCGTTTCGTGTTTGGTACCGTTCGATAGGTACGATTCGTATCTTTCTGGGCGCGGTCGTTTTGAGTCGATTCGATCAAAAATGACGGAGAAATTCGAAAAATACTCCTTCAGAGTAGTGCAGCCCCTATCTGGATCATGTGATGGATCCGTGAGTCCAGAATTGGAACTAGGCCTGGTCTGCGTCATTACATAATCACAATTCATCGCCCTTAAGGCAATAGGATGGCTTGGAAGAGCAGGCAAGTCATCCAGACTTGAAGAAAGATGGCAAGTTGAATTGCCTTGTCCAAAGAAAATGGACTTGAAGTAGGGCATAAACTGCCCCTTTTTGATGAGGACTGTTGAAGTCCGACGGATAGTCAATAAATTGACTGGTAGACATGGTGAAAGAATGAGGCGATATTATGGGTTGGAAAGGGGTAGGAATCCAATTGATTTCTTGAATAAACGAATGGCGATAAAATTAAATGAGCGCGGTGACATATAATTGATTCGTTCGTAGGGAAAATGGCCTCGGATGAGGATTTCTATGGTGTAGGGATTTATCCCTCCAACATATTAGGCCTCAGCTAAGTCGTGGTCCCTCGCGACAGGCATCCAAAAATATATTCTCGTTGTACAATACGCCGTCATGTGATTAAAGCTCTGACGGGGCATTGCCGACGACAACAGGTTCGCTTCGTTCTTGTTCGTTCGACTGGGAAGATGGTTCTTCGACTAAGACCTCCGGTTGTTTAAACACAAGTGGCGTAGGTCTGTTTGCCAAATATGGCTCCTTCCACAGTTCCTTCTTCTTCTGGCCAATGATATTCGCTATTTTGGCCATCCAAATGGCGTGACTCGGCGTGGTTGGAATTATTGAGTTCCATTGGTGAAAAACACTCTGGATCTCAGCCTTCAAAGCCAGGAACCTCGGGTCCTCGTTGTTGACTTTAACGGACATCAAAGTGAGTGCCCCACAAAATAACTCGTTGATCACGAGGTAATAATCTTCCATTGAAAAGGAATCAGAGTGGATCCTTAATAGGACGTCTTTTAATGCGTGAGTCGTCTCGACTGCATGCATTTGCTGAACGCTAATGGAATCAAATCGTTTGTACACCCCGGATGTTGTCCTTTTGAAGTCTTTGATTAGATCCTCCGTTCGTTTCATAAGAACATCCACCGTGTCATGCACATGCAGAAGTTCTCGATTCAGGATCTCCAATGCGTCTTTGGTTGTTTCCTGGAGATCGTGACATTCCTTCTTGTAGAATGCCAATCGAGAACCCACAATTCCGATGTTTTTCAAGACTTGGTCGGATATGCTAATAAACGGGTCGCGTTTAACGATTTGAACTGAGGTAGTTCTATCCTCAGTCGATGTCTCGGGTCTTATTTCTGGTCTCTTCTCAGGCCTTTCTTCAGGAAGACTTGGCAACCCGAGGTTAATATTGCCGGTTTTGCTCAAGTCTTTCAAGGCTTCAAGAAGCTTGGTACGATCCACAGTTGGAACAGAAGATTCTGGCCTTCCAACGGTTCAGGCATATCGGACCTCGAAACCGGCTTCTTACTAGACGAATGTCTATCTGCGTTCCTACTTGAGCGCTTTCCACGCCCCTACTCGGAGGCAGACAGGAACGCCAGTTCTCGAAGCTAGTCGCTCTATCCGACGTACGTTCCGATGTACGATGTGAAGATCCTTTCTTCTCACTAGGCCTGTACGAGTTGAAACAATGGGGCGGAAAACGTTCTGCCATGTTGCAGTCGAAGGTAAGGAATTCGGGGTTTGTTAAATCACTAGTCATCATTATGATCTCAGTTAACCCATCGTTCCCAATTAGTCGATGTGTTCCTTCAATGTAGGAATGCTCCGATTTCACAGAACTCGATACTTCAGTATGCATCATCGGAGTTCCTAACCGAAGATTCGCACAAAGACACTTCGATGTCGTGCCCCAAGGCAACCAGTTAAACAGCTCAGGTACGAAGTTAATCCCATTCGGGAATCGGGTCTGATCGTTTTCCTCGTTTAGCTTTCCGTGGCTGTAATCCCATAACTTGCGTTCTTCTTCGATAAACGGGTCTAGATTGTCATCTTCTTCCTTTATAGGTTCATAACCTAAGGCGCGATGTTTGGCCACCTCGTATTTTGACTTCCAGAACTCGATTTGTTCGTCTGGATCCGTTATCTCCCAAGGCCTAAGCCTGTGTTGGTCACCCAGTCTGGCTGCAGAGGATATCACAAGATCTTCCTCATAATAATTCCATACGGGTTTCGTAACGATAGGTTCCGTGTTTTCTCGAAAATGGTAAAGCTTTAATCTTTTCCAGGCTATTGGCTTGCGCAAGACGACACCATCGGGTTGTTGTACGATATATGCGCCAGACAGCCTTCGTTGAACGATTATAAATGGTCCGTACCATTTAGCCATTCCTTTTTGACCATGCTGAGTATCTAGGCTCGTTATAAACAATAACCCATTCTCCTGGGCGATATTCCCCGGATCTCATTCACGCTGCGTGTTTCCGATTGAAGGCAGCAGCTGCTTTCCTTCGCGAGTTTTCATTTGCTAACACGGCCTCGTCTAGTAGATCATCTCGTTTGCTGATCTGCAAAATCCTTAACGCAAGAAGGTCTTCAGTACTTTTTACAGACGGCCAATCCAAAGAGTGGAAAGTGCGGTCTTTAACGTCGTGGGCATAAGCGGGTGCTGCCATACAGCAAATAATAGGGAGTATATCCCATGTTTCATTTGACCGTCACCCGATCAGCCAGATAGCATGGCCTAATAGTCGGGCCAATCATAGATTCGGATCGACAATATCTTCCATAGCGTGTTAATCCATACGGCATGTCCACGTTCGGATTTCCGTTTGCTTGAGGATTATAAGTGATATTTTAACAACAGGCACCTTATATTTCTGCATGAGCCTCAACGGCTCCTTTGAACTCAGATCCGTTATCGATTGTAAGCTGGAAATGCAGCCGTATCGACACATGATGTTGAATAAAAAGTCGTGATCTGTCCGATGATAAGCTTTCAGCTTCGTAGCCTTGAGAACCGTAGATGTCAACAAGATCGACAACATATCTAAACCATGTTCCCTTAGGCATATGGACCGAGTCCATATCGAATCGCCTGAGTACATGCAGTATACTGCAGTGAATAGGAATTGTATTCCTGTAAGTCGATCGCATTTGCATTCATGGCAAGTCAGGCAGTACTGAGCGACAAAATTGTACATGTTAGGCCACCAGTATGAGTCTCTGACTTTACGAAAGGTCGGGTCTCGCCCTCGATGTCGGATTCGTCGTGCGCGTCTCGACAAATCCTAGTAGGATTCCTTTGCTCATTACAACTTGAAGAGGTGGCTTGTCAC
>MU129036.1:0-137372 GCA_014904985.1 Hydnum rufescens UP504 | reverse complement strand
TAACGCGTGTGGGGCATTTAAGCGGGTGCTGGCCATACAGCAAATAATAGGGAGTATATCCCATGTTTCATTTGACCGTCACCCGATCAGCCCAGATAGCATGGCCTAAATAGTCGGGCCAATCATAGATTCGGATCGACAATTATCTTCCATTGCTGTTAATCCATACGGCATGTCCCACGTTCGGATTTTCCGTTTGCTTGAGGATTAAAGGGTATTTTAACACAGGCACCTTATATTCTGCATGAGGCCCAACGGCTCTTTGAACTCAGATCCGTTATCGATTGTAGCTGAAAATGCAGCCGTATCGACACATGATGTTGAATAAAAAGTCGTGATCTTGTCCGATGATAAAGCTTTCAGCTTCGTAGCCTTGAGAAACCCGGTAAGATTGTCAACAAGATCGACAACATATCTAAACCCATGTTTCCCTTTAGGCATATGGACCGAGTCCATATCGAATCGCCTGAGTAACGTGCGAGTATACTGCGTTGAATAGGAATTGTATTCCTGTAAGTCGATCGCATTTGGCATTCATGGCAAGTCAGGCAGTACTGAGCGACAAAATTGTACATGTTAGGCCACCAGTATGAGTCTCTGACTTTACGAAAGGTCGGGTCTCGCCCTCGATGTCCGGATTCGTCGTGCGCGTCTCGACAAATCCTAGTACGGATCTCTTTGCTCAATACAACTTGAAGAGGTGGCTTGTCACCATTACATCGCCAAAGCATTTGCTCCAGAATAAAGAAGTGCCTAGCCTGGTTGGCTATGTGGTTCCTTCGCTTTCGATCCTCAGGAAGCTTTAGACTCGTAAGGTACGCCTAGGATTTCATCCCAGTATTCGGAAGTGTCGTACTCATAGATCTTATGCTTATGAGTTAACTTCTTTGTTGACTCGTCTTCAGCAGGTACGAATGCTTCGCCCTCAAAGGCTTCGAGCGAGAATTCATCATCCGGAGTTTCGCTAGACACACAATCGGGTTGCACCCAATCGACTTCAAGAGAGTTTCTTTCTCCCGATAATCGATTCAAGGTCGTAAATCGCAAGATCGGGTCTTCCACAGTGTCTGAGGTTTCAGATAAGTCGTCTTTTGGTACTTTGACCAGCTTGATAGTCTCGCTAATATCAGACTCTGCTTCAGATTCGTCCGAATCTTGACTCGCTTGTGGACGTCGCGATAAACCGTCTGGGCCTCGATGTTTTGAAGCAGGCGAATGCATCACTTCAAAATCAAAAAGCAATATGTACGAGATCCATCTTGTCATTGCAGCATTGGGTAAGCCCGGATTGTTGATCATCTTTGCTATGTAGCTTGCGTCTAGCACAAGGCGGAAGTGGATTCCGTGTAGTCTGTATCGTTCGGCATTCAAGGCACGAAAAACCCCGTACAGTTCCAATTTGGGCTGTGAATAGCGACTCTCGGTATTGTTGAAGGTAAGTGATCCGAAATTAATCGGATAATCAACGTTATCGACTTGTTGGCTGACTACCCAGCCACATCCCGTAGTAGACGAGTCCACTGCGATGGAAACAAGGCCATAGTCGTCATTTCGTTGCGATTTCGATACGACAGCTCGCGCAAGATCGTAGTCGATTGCCTTAATTGGTACAGCCGTCGCGGCTAGTCGTTTCAACTCGTCTAAGGAGCACTGTGCTTCCTGGCTCCAAGCAAACTCGCTAGGTGCCATTTTCCGAGTTAACAACGTAAGAGGCTTTGCTATTATCGCAAAGTCTTTAATCCAACGTCTTACGACTCCAACAGTTCCGAGGAATCCTCGAACTTCCGTTGAATTGCACAGGTGGGCCATTTTCGAAGTTTGGCATTAATCTCATGCGATACATGGGCTCCTTCTTTAGAGACGACAGCTCCAAGAAGCGCAAGTCGGGGTGTAGCAATAATGGCCTTCTGGCCTGCGATAGTAGCACCAGAGACTTTAACTCGTATTAAAAGCTCTTGTAACATCGTAGCAAACTCGAAAATAAAGTGGCAAATTTGCTTGTTCTCGGGAATTGAAACGTTGCCATAGTCAGACCGGGGTCCCATTCCCGCACAGTCGTCTACAAAGACGATTGGCACGATCTGGTGCCATAGATCCGATCATATGTGAGGTCAGCGCGACAAAAGACTTGCATAGAATTGGTGTAGCCTTGAGGTAATCTTGTAAGTCTAAGCGGCCCCAGAGCGTATCCATGAAAGGTCGTTAGATCGCGGGATTTCTCAGCCAATAAATAGCTGTCATATCCGCTCTTAAGATCACAAATACAGTAGCAGGTTCGTCCCGTGAATTGTTCTATCATTTCGTTGATACGAGGTGGAAGACCGAGCGTCACGGATAGTCACAGCATTCAGGGGCTGTAAATCATGCACCAGTCGCAAGAAACCGGACTTCTTTTCGACTGCAAAGATAGCTGAACGATAGGATGAAGCGGATCGCTCATACTTTCCGCTATCAAACTGTTCCTGGAGCAATTTCGAAACCTCGTCCATTCGACTGAGAGGAATTCTTATGTTTTCCCTCATCCAAGGCTCATGAGGTATGGTCGGCATTTCATACGGAGGAAAATATTCCGTATTAAAGGTTCCTCTTTTGTGTTCCTCAAACGCAAAGGCATCGCCGTGTGTAACGATCAAGTGAGCAATAAGCTCAGTTTCCGGTTTGGTTAGGAAACCCGTAGGAATCTTGTCCAAAATATAGGTAAGACGTTCCCTTGTTATTCGTTCCATATATTGAATATCCTCTAGCTTGATAGGATTCGTTGGCAGGGATGGAAATTCCCCAGTTTCAATGGATTGAAGACTAAGGTGCGAAAATCCGGATTATACGATGCTACTGGATGGACTTTCTTCCCAACAGGTTTGTATTTCCGGTTGCCCATGATATATCTTGCGATCTCCTCGGCCGGACCTATTGTACGGGCGAATGAAAGACTGTTATTTATAAGGGCTTTCATTAATCGAGCCTCCAATTGGTTGTCCTGGATCAAGTTTTGAACATGATACGCTGTTGGAGGGCGTCAAGAATGACAGGTGCATGTAAAGCTTGATTAAGAATGTCTGGATCGTGGTTAACAGGCCTCAGCTTTATAAGCTTGCCTCCCATGTCCGACAGAATTGAAGATATATTTGTAGGAAATTCCGGAATTTCTTCAAAGGTTTCCACTTCAGCAGAACAGCTGTTTGAAGTGGACTTTGCACGACATTTGACTAATTTGATAGGAAGGATGTTCCTAGGTGCCGACATTATTGGCAATGTCACTTTAACGGAATGTCCGGTGTCTCGATCTCCGTCTTGCCATATTTGGAGATTCATCCCAGATCTGTGAGTGTAATCGATTCTGGCCGAGTACGAAAATAACCATGGTTGTCCTAGAATTACTTCTTTGGACCCAATGTCATCGGGCATTATAAAGAAATTGTGGTGGAGTGGAACTCCTCCAATGTGTACCGGAACGTCACGACAAAGCCCAACAAGATTAACTTGGTGGCCAGAAACTCCGCGCAGATACCAGTCTTTTCCTGAAGGATCCATCGGGAGCTCCAATTTGACTTGAGTCGCCTGTCCCATCATGTTCAACTCGCTTCCATTATCGATTAACATTGTACATGGTCGACCCATAATTGTGCCTTGAATTTTAGCCATTACCATAGCCAAAAAGGATGGGCTAAACGAATAATCCAAATTTTTCATATTGAAGACGTGGTCATGTTCAATTTCAAGCTGTCTTTTATAATATTCCTCAGCTTGATCATCGGTATTCAATGTATATTCGGTATCATCAGAAAGGTATTCATCTGATGTTTCGTCATCGGAGTCGACTTGGATTAAACCAATAGTACGTATGTCTTTTGGAGGACGATTGACATATGGGCGCTTAGGTCCCTTTTTGGCTTCAAGCGGTTTGATTCCATGTTCAACCGAACTGGCTAACACCTTGGCATTCTTTGTCTGTGGAACCTCCGTAACAACTGGAATCCTCTGCGTCTTTGTTGCGATCTGAAGCCTTTTACAAAGCTCGAATGAAGATCCAAGAACATCGCTGAGTCAAACAGTAACTTCTTTGTCCATCAAGGACTTGTACAAATCCTCGATATTGATGGATTCCTGAAGCTCGCTAGCGAATCGGTAAGCCGGTGAGGCTCTCTTCCTTGCCGGATCGTTCTTCTCATGAACTACAACGTCATCGAGTGTGGGCTTATGCGTTTCTTTGGCTTTAGGATGAGTCTTCTCTCTACGAGTAACCAGGGGTTCGTGGACTCGAGGATTACTTGGGGAGCCATCCCCCATCACTACGTCTTCATCTGGCAGCTGCGCATCACGCTTCAAGATCGTCACAGGTTGTTTTTCAGAACTCGACTGGCCACCCTGGTCTGGAGTCTTAACATCTCATTTAGACGTGGTAGGCGAGTCTCTCAGCGTTGGTATCAGATTTTGTTGACCATGGCCTTGGTTAGGAACCTCCACATAGGCTCGGTTAGGCCGTTCAGGTCGCTTTCCCTTGGTATCGTCTTTGTCATACGGTTCGGATCGCTTCTGCGGACGATTTTGCGCTCTCTCAGCAGGAAAAACGTCGTATTCGTACTCTCCAAATGTAGCAAACTCTTGGTTAAGGGAGTCAAACCTCGGTAAGCAGTCCGTCTCCACATTTGACGCATTTGCTATCTGTTCTTGCAGAACCCGAGCGACACCACCGTTATCAACATCTCCACGAGGCAAATCCAAACCATCGAATTTCACAAGTCGACCTTCGTGCGAAAACTTCAAGATTTTCTTCGCGATAAAGGCTTTGGTTTCCGGACAATCTCTTAGTGAGTGTCCGTCTTCTGTGCACATGAAACATCTGATTGAAGATCCAGAGGGCCTAGGAGACCTTTTTGTAGGCCTATCCGCTTCAATCGCAATTGTCAAACGGCCGATCTTTTCAACAAGATCGTCGATATTCGACTTAGACGAGTCCCCGGGCTCCTGCGCCTGGGGTTTGGCTTCATGTTGAAGCTTCGTGGTAGGTTCTTCTTTCTTGACCTTGGACTCAAGTCTAATGCGACGTTTCTTAGACTTAGGACGACTAGTATCTTTCTCAACGTCCGAATCTGAAATTGAGGACTCTTCGTCCGAATCCGATGAACTTGGTACGCCCGTCTCGCTCGAGACCTCCAGTATAGAAGAAGGGTTGGGAGCTCCGATGACTGTCAAATCAAAATCTGGATCAGCCAGTGTGTGGATGGGAGACTGTATTTCTGTTGTTATTCGTTGGGCTGGTTCGCTTCAATGGTTGATCACACTCTGTAAGACATGTATGGTGTTCAGTGGAGAATAGGAAGGGATATGGACTAGCTGTAGTCAATGATATATCGTGTAGGATGCTTATAGAAAGGCTTATACGTCATCTGGGATGCTTGTAGAAAGGCTTATACGTCGTTCGTGTTGTGTTGGTCTGTTTACTGATATTTGTGTATTCTTGTTTATGTTCTCCTGGTCAAAATGCGGATATCTGTGGGCTATAGACTGGTCAGTGCTTGGTTAGTCTTGTTAGTATGTTTCTTTCTTCTTTCTTCAAAACCTGATACATATTTCGTTATGCTTACTTTTCCTTGGATGTCCAGCAACTCTAACCTTAGGTCCTGCAACTATCCTTGGCTTTAGTGATTCGCGTAGAGGGCTACCAGTGGCTTTGTCTCAACAACCTTGAAGATGACTTAGCTCCAGATGGCTTATAGATAGACTGTTCTTTAGAGGCAAGCAGAAAAGTTGACAGTGGTTGACAGTAATGATTTCCAGAGAGGAGATGATTGTGTGTGGGTACAGGAAATCTACCAGCTTTTATACCTTTCTGAAGGTGGCTGTGTTTAAGAAATATGACTCCCCCATGGGTGAGTCATATGTGAGTCATAGGTGAGAACAAAAGAAAAATAACAAGATGATGTAATAATGCGGTCATAGCTGAGTCATTCATAAAGAGAACAAAAGGAATCATGAGGGGTGATGTCATAGTGATGTCATTCATAAGGAGAACAAAAGGAATCATGAGGGGGGGTGATGTCACCAATTTGCTGAGCATGTGGAATGCTTGGAGCATGTGGTCACTGACCATGTGGAGCATTCTGGAGGCGAAATGAAAGGATATCTCCGGGTTTTGGAGATTAATTTGAGCATAGTCCAGTGGTTAAGGTGTTTTGTTGTTGGTTGATAATGGGAACAAGTGCATAGGATGGGATTCGATGCAGAAACAGCAGTTTGCATCCGTAATAGACGTTCTTGGTATCATTAGATGCGGATTTTTCACAGCTTTCTGGACGCGGTGGTTCCGAGAAGATCCGGTGTAAACTGACAGAGAAATTCGTTTTTTACTGATGGGTGTTGATTCTGATAGTAATATCGCTCTGTAGAGTTCAGTTTTGATCTGTTCTTCGCGTGCTCAGTACCGTCGGATGCGGATTTTTTATATCTTTCTAAGCGCGGTTGTTCCGAAAAGATTGAATGCGAACTGACGGAGAAATTCGTTTTTTACTGGAAATTCCGGATTTTGGTAGTAAAATTGGCCTGGAGAGTGCAGTTCTGGTCCGTTCGACTTGTGTTTGGTACCGTTCGAAAGGTGTGAATCGTAGCTTTCTAAGAGTTATATGGGCGTACCTCTCCGATCAAAACTGACGGAGTTATAGAACGAATTTGATTTCCGCGCGTAGCCGTAATTAATTTCGTAATTGGTCATGTGATCCTCCAATGGCTGGAAGTGGTGTGATTTCGCATTTTCTGATACTGGATGTTTTTATCTTCCACACCGGGCTTTCATCATCATCAACAACTCGGTAAAGGTCTCGTTTGAGACGAGTTTTCATGGTACTAATAACCTCATTCATAGGCGGAGGTTTCGTCAAGTCCGTCCACAATTCAAGATTCATGAGGACATTAGCGACATTTTCACAAAAGGTACGAGGCTTCAGACCTCTCCAAAAATAGTCGTGTTTATCAGTCTCAGATAGAGACCGGCAATCTTCAAGCGCCTTTGCGATAACTTTAAACTGGCGGATATATTCATCAAACTTTTGGATAGACATTAAATTATGACTCCTCTTAGCTAGTTTGATGAGGTGATCGATCTTGTAATACGGTTTTTCCTCTTCAGATGGATAGTACTTGAGTAATTGAGTCTTAAAATCTGCCCAATCGTCGCCCGAGTACTCATCAAGTGTTTCAATGAATCGCTCGGACTTTGTGTCGCAGTAACGAGTGATTTGGTGGACCGTCTGGGCTGGTGTAAGGCCCGTTGCGGACATACAGAATTCATATTCCGCAAGGAAGTGTAGAATCCGTTTTCCAGTAAACCTGGGGGCGTCTCTGGAACGAGGTCCAGGCATGCGAGTGAATGCCGGTGAAGACATTGTTGAGACGTGGGAATTTGTTGCAAGTGTTGGTAATAGGGGTCCGAATTGAGATACTTGAGATCCCCTGTAAGGACCACCAATTTGTAAGCAGGATGGTTATTAAACCAATCCAACTACTGTCCACGATGTTGAGCCGGGGACGAAAGAGGGGATCACAGATCTAATCCGGATGTTCAGGTTCGAGTGGGGGAAGGTCTTTTGAACAGGGGAAATTGCAGTGAGCCAACAAAGCCCAAGCAATTAAGTGAGAATGTGTCTTTCAGTCAAATTACCACACCCTAAGAATCTCTTCTTGAGACCTTAGTCAAAGTGTAGTTAGAATTCGCTTTTTGTAGTGAGAAATCACCCAGGGACCAGCAGCTGTTCAAGGAGCTTCAAACTGGAGGGAGGGGGAGAACTACTGAATTTGTGTGCTAGCTGCACCTAATATACAATCCAGACTTCGACTCAATAGAAAGTGAAAAAGTCGGACTTAAGGGACACACAGAGAAAAAGAAATCAAGTTAAAATCTTCAAAACTGATGGAGATATTCCAATTTCAAGATAAAAGGGGAGATTGACACATTACATGCTATTCCTCCTTCAAACCTGGACAAGTTCCCTTAAGGAAAAGTGGAATAGGTCGCCCTGAGGGTCTTCTCCATCGGACATAAGAGGGCCGGAAGTAATTCACTATTTTGAATGGTGGAGCAAAGGGGGAGTCATGGGGAGGGAGTTGTCTTGTGAAAAATGGAGTTCGCGTCCGCTCGTTTTGCCCTTGGTACCGTTCGATGCGCATTTTTAACAGATTTCAGGGCACGGTCGTTTCGAGTCGATCCGATCAAAAATGACGGAGAAATTCGAAAAATACTCCTTCAGAGTATGAATCATGGCAAGATATTGTTACAGGGACCGCATTTTTGATCCGTTCGTTTCGTGTTTGGTACCGTTCGATAGGTACGATTCGTATCTTTCTGGGCGCGGTCGTTTTGAGTCGATCCGATCAAAAATGACGGAGAAATTCGAAAAATACTCCTTCAGAGTAGTGCAGCCCCTATCTGGATCATGTGATGGATCCGCGAGTCCAGAATTGGAACTAGGCCTGGTCCGCGTCGTTACATAATCACAATTCATCGCCCTTAAGGCAATAGGATGGCTTGGAAGAGCAGGCAAGTCATCCAGACTTGAAGAAAGATGGCAAGTTGAATTGCCTTGTCCAAAGAAAATGGACTTGAAGTAGGGCATAAACTGCCCCTTTTTGATGAGGACTGTTGAAGTCCGATGGATAGTCAATAAATTGACTGGTAGACATGGTAAAGGAATGAGGCGATATTATGGGTTGGAAAGGGGTAGGAATCCAATTGATTTCTTGAATAAACGAATGGCGATAAAATTAAATGAGCGCGGTGACATATAATTGATTCGTTCGTAGGGAAAATGGCCTCGGATGAGGATTTCTATGGTGTAGGGATTTATCCCTCCAACACCGATCCTTCATGTTTGTCATCCTCAACATATATCAATGCCATGCATCTCATTTGCACAGTGCCCTCACAATTAAAAAATCTCGATTTGAAGCAATTGCCCCAACTTTGACTTCAATTACACCAGATCTACTCCTATCAGTTGCTAAACATGTTGAAAATGAAGGGAAAATTGCAAATCTCACACCTCAACAGCATAATGTATTCAAGCTTGTTGAAGAAGTCAAAGCAATCTCTGCAAAGATCCCAGGTTCAACTGCTTCCAAATTGATGATTCATAATGAGATTTGTTCTTACTTTGCATACTTTGGCCTACCACACCTGTACCTCACAATGAATCCTAATCCTAGCCATTCCCCCATTTTCCAAGTGATGTATGGTGATGCTCTTGTAAATCTTGATGACCACTTTCCCTCTTTGGTTAATGCCTCTGAGCGTGCTATTTGTCTTGCATCTGACCCTGTTGCTGGTGCTGACTTCTTTGAATTCTCAATAAATAACATGTTCTCACATCTGTTAGGCTGGGATTATGAAAAAGCCATGAGCACTCCTGAAGGTGGCCTATTTGGAAAGCTTAGAGCACATTATGGAACAGCAGAGTTCACAGATCATGGAGTTCTGCATGGACATTTCTTGATTTGGCTTGATGGTGGCTTGAATCCAACTGATGTTCACACAAAAATGAAGACAGATCCTAAGTGGCAGAGACAGTTCTTTGACTTTTTTGAGGACATTATTCATCATCATCTTCCAGACACTGAGGATATAGTTCCCCCTGGCTTTGAACCATGAACACAATGTCCACCTGATTGCAATGATGTTGATTTTGATAATAACTTTTTGGCTGAGGTGAAATTGTGTGGGGAAGCCTTGCAATGTCATACTCATAGGAAAGTGTGCTATAAATATGGGAGCTCTGAATGTCATTTCCAATATCCTCATGAGGTCATTGAATCATCTTACTTTGACAAGGACACTAACTCTGTTGTCCTCAAGTGTCATGATGCAACTGTCAATTATTTCAATCCACATTTACTTGTGTTTGGACGTCATAATCATGACCTGAAGTGTATTCTTTCTGGGAAAAGTGCTAAAGCTGCAATGTTCTACATATCTGATTATATTACAAAGAATGATGAAAAAATGCATCAAGTACTCACAATGCTCTCAAAAGCTGTTGCTGCAGTTCCACCACCAGGGACAGAGTGTGATTCTACTCTACATGCTCATAAACTGTTGCACAAATGCCTTGCTGCAATGGTCAGAAGTCAGAACATCCATGCACAACAAGCAGTTCGTTACTTATGAGGTTTCAGTGATGGTATGAAAACTCATGCAACTGTCCCTATGATGTCACTTGCAATTACAGCATTGTTCCAAAAGATGCATCCCAGTTTTTTGTCTGGACATTCCCCCATTAATGAAGAGACTGATGATAATGACTCACCACCTAAACATGCACAACATACTGAACATCAGGATGAACCACTGGACTTTGAGCCTGCAGAAGTCCGTATTGCAACAGACAATGATGGAAACCTTTACTGCAGTAACCAGGCAGATGACTACTTCTATCGTGATCCAGACCTGGCCACTATTACATTTTATGACTTTGTCCGTTGCTTTCAAAAGGAAAAGCAGGGTGGTCATTTCAAAGAACAGGGTCGATATCTTCGATTCAAACTGATTCCACCACATACAGACTCATCAACCCACATGCTTCTGAGGGTGTTTGATCCTGACATCTCTAGACCTGGTACAGAAGTTGTGCCACGTGTGATTGGTACCTCAATTCCAAGACGTACAACAGACCAGAACAAGTTCTTCCTCTTCATGTTAGCACATTTCAGCCCTTTTTCATCAATACACTTGCCACTGATTCTCAACAGAGACCTGATGCACACATTTACCTCTTTTCCTTTCTCATCACTTAGCCAGGTTGTCATGCTAAACTGGGATGCTATCCATGAATGTGAGGATGAACATGATGCTGAAAGAATGAAGAAGAAGGAGTCAAATGTCAAGAAGACTAAGAGCATGTACCATTATGCCAAGGAGAACATACCAAAAGAGTTCCTTGATGATGCCTCAGTGTTTCAGGTTGCTGACATTAATGCAACAAGGAGCAAACTTGACACCTCCACATTGCTCATGCGTGCTGCTTTATTGGAATCTGGCTGGATGGACCCACCAATTTCTGTTCCTTTGGACATCACACCATCTGGTGATAGAACTTTAAGTAATCCTGATAAATATCATATCACTCACAACATGAAACATTGGAAGTCTCAGATTGCTCATCAAAGTGTCCTGGTAACCAATACAAGACGTGCATTACTGGATCCCACACACCAAATAGAGACCAATCCTTTAGCATCTGAAACATCTAGTGGTAATCTTTTTCTAAATGTCAATTTCACTGAGGGTGCCCCACCAACAAAAAACATCAATGATCTCTGTAACAATGTCAATATAGCATCTGAATCTTTTGAAGACATAGTAAAAACCATAGAGACAGACTGGAAGCTGAACTCAAAACAGCTTATTGCTTTTCGCATTGCAGCACATCAATTCCACACAGTCATGGAGGAGACCCTGTTGATACAAAAGTCCCCACCATTACGAATGCTCATGACTGGTCCTGGTGGTACTGGAAAAACACATGTTGTTAAAGCATTCAAAGGTCTCATGACCAGATATGGGCAGGGTCATTGCATCAGGTTCCTTGCACCAACTGGTGGGGCAGCTGCTCTCATTGATGGTCAGACAATCCACACTGGCCTGGGCATTAAAATACATCAATCAAAAAAAGACCTATGGGATCTCCATAATCAATCTGGTACAGATGTTCTGTTTGACATCCCTTTCCACAAGAAGGATGAACTACAAGCTGAGTGGAAGAATGTTGACTTTGTTCTAATTGATGAGGTATCAATGTTGAGTGCTGAACTGCTCTGTGAACTTGATGCTGTCTTGAGATATGCAAAGGAGTGTGATGACTGGTTTGGAGGCATCAACATTATCTTCTGTGGTGACTTCTATCAACACCCACCTGTCAAAGCTCATTCATTGTACATGCCAGTTATGTCAACTGATAAAGCAAGATCCACAGAAGAAGCTAAGGCAAGACTAGGAAGGATAGCATGGAAGACAGTTGATTGTGTCATAAACTCATAAACATGACAGAGCAGAAACGCATGGGGGCAGACATAGAGTATGCACAGGCTGTCCTGAACCTGCATGAGCATAAATGCACATCTCTTGATATGGAACTCTTCAACTCACGACTCATAAAATCTTCCCTCAACCCTGCTGGTGTCAACCTAGGATCAGGAGCTTTCAGGGACACTACAGCTATTGTAAATACCAATGCTACTCGCCAAATCCTGAATTCTGACAAGGTGGCTGCAAACAATGTACATGACCACCCCCTCATCCAGTGTTTTGCAAAACATACACACACATCAAGCTTAAAGACCCTAGTTGATAATGATATCCATAAGCATTTCTGTCATGACTCTATTGATGTTGATCTTCCTCCCATTCTTGACCTGTACATTGGGGCTCCTGTCATTCTATGGAACAAGAATGTATGTCAGGAGCTGTGAATAACAAATGGATGTCAAGGAATACTTCGTGCAATGGACCTTGAAGAAATATACACAGGCCATGGTCAGTACTTTGCATCTGTCTTACTTGTTGAATTCCCAGACAGTCCTGTGAAACTTGAAGGCTTGCCAACTGGATACTTTCCCATTGAACCAATGCAATGTACTGTGAAACGAATGATGATCCACAAAGATTCAGGAAACAGTTTCCAGTTAGAGGTTCATCAGCATCAACCCCCCATTCAGCTTGCATTTGCTGTCACAAGTCATTCAGCACAGGGGAAGACACTTCTACAAGTGACAACAGATTTGACAGCTGGAGGCACAGCATCATATGTTTCAGCTTCTCGGGCAACATCCCGTCAAGGTCTGGCTATCACAAAGGAGATTTTATCATTAGGTCAATTAAACTATCCAAGGCTGAACCACTACCTTGTCAAGGAAGTCAATAGGCTTGATGCATTGGCTCACAATACATTAGTTCACCACACTGGTCTCAATTCTCCACTCATGATAGTACCAGATCCTGAGTGTGCCCTTGATGCCAATGCCTATAGCATCACCATCAATGTTCTTGCTAAAGTGCAAAATAAACATAAGGCCATGACTTCTACACTAAATGACAATGTCACTCAATGTCAGGATCAAATTGACATTTGCTTCCACCTAAGGACTTACCCGTCAGAGTATCATTCTTCATCGACTCTATCATATGGCGCCTACTTCCTCAAATGCTCTTGTATCCTCTCTCCCTCCATTCACTACGAGGGTTATTGTCATCCTTGCCATTATTGGCATTTCTCTTATTATTATTGCCCTTGTTCTATCAGGCCTCGGCCAGCGGGCTATGGGCTGGGTAGTCAACCAGTGGCAGCATTGGCGCCCTTGTCAGCACCTGTCGTTCCCTTGCTCCCCACGTGAGTCCATGGAGTTGCCAATCCAGACTCCCCCTCCTCCTCCTCTACCCCCAGTCCCTGAATCCACATCACCTGTCCCAATCCGTACTCCATCCACGTCATTACGGTCATTTGACACTTTGGACACCTTTGGAGTACCCAGGCGTACACTGCCTTGGAAGTACATACGCTAAGGGGGATACATATGGAAGTTGGGGCATAGCCATGTGGAGGTGCGCACAGGATTCGTAACACGGCTGCGTCAGCTTAGTGAGGCTTAGTGATGGTGGCTGTGGAGGCTGACTGATGGGCTGTGGAGCTGGCATTCTAGGAGGATCCGGAAGGTTATGGAAGACGGCGGAAGGCTCTGGAAGGTTGGAGGCTGTGTGCAGGAAATAGTATTTATAGCCCTTCGCAGTCAGGGGATCACCAGTTTCAATCTCTCAGGATTCCCACTGCGATAGGTGCGAGACTTGTGTGTCCCTTGTTGTGTGGTGTATACTCAGGATTCCCACTGCGATAGCGTGTGGTTAATTAATCTCTTTCCTCTTTCTGTTTGTGGCTTCGACAGCAGTGTCGCCCTGACACTCAACCAGTCACAAAACAGCATAAGATGGAAGCCTCCTACAATTCCAATGTCCACCCACCTTTGTCCACTCTCCTAGTCTGCAGATGGGATGCTACAGATTGGTCCTGTGGTTATGACTCTGCCTTAGTTCCTCTTGTACATATGATCACAGAAATGGACCCTCATGTTCTTGACATGATTGTAATGCAAGGTGGCATCTGCTCCACAATTTCTGCTTGGGTCTTGTCTTCAGGTTTAGGCCATCTATCACCTCCATCTCAGGTTTCCTTGGAAAAATTTTGTGATGACATACGGGACCTCTTAGCTTCCTCCCCATCCACAGCATCCACCTTCATGCACCTTAGAAGAGGACACTCCATGGCACCCATGGATCTGATCTGGCTGGCTTTCACTCAAGGATGCAATCCTATTGTCACCACTTCAATCTGATGCATCAACTGCAACTATGTCCAAACTACTGGTTCTCCCACTATGCATGCCACAGTCTGCACACCAGCAACCTGAAGAAGATCTTTGAATTGAATTTTGGACCACAATTGCAGACCCCTTTTAATAATTCACTCATCTCATGGGACATTTGGTATCCTGCCCTACTGACCACACCATTTACAACACAGCAAAGAGTATCTCTAAATGCTTCATGCCCAAACTGCCCATCATCTTGTCTGTGGTCCTTTGATCAGAGTATTGTAGAGTTTACTCCCTTCTTATGCCTTGATCCACTCCAATACTGCAAAGTGTCCCCAAAACCATCTATTTCATTTTGCCTTGCTAATACAGCACAAACTCTTTACTATGACTTGCATGCTATTATGTACTTTGGTGCAGCACACTACACAGCATGATTCATCTCATCTAACTTGTCAATGTGGTCTTATGATGGTATGCAGAACAATGGCATGATGTCATATGAAGGTCACTTAGACATATATAATCAACTACAGATGGATGGCCTCTGCCATCTTGGTAACCAGTCTCCCACTATGTTTGTATACATTCTCCATAATGTACAATAGGCATCTGTATCATCTTCTCTGATTGTTATAGTCCTCTACACATTTACAATGGACTACACTTCTTGTTTAGGTTGATTTTACAAATGTTGACATATATGGTGTATGGACAAATCTAATGAGCAATCCTCACACAGTCTGTGAAATGGAAATGAGAATAAAAGGAGGGAGCCACAGAATCAATCCTAATCTTCAGGTTTAACAGAAGGAATGGTCTTTGGATATAAAAATGTACTGCTTAGACAGACCTCTTCCTAGCAGTTAATAAAAGTGTTAATATGGTCTGAAACCACATCCAAAGTTCTACTGTTGAAAGTGTGTCCAAACTGTGATTAGAGAGAGTTTTGTAGTGGAGTTTACCATAAAACTAGCAGCAGTTCTTCAATGATCCAGATTGGGGATGAGGGAAATGACAATCAAATTTCTTTCTTCTTACTCTTAATATACATTGTGCATGACCCCTCTCCCAAAAGGTAACTGGTGGGAATTACAGAAACATGATGAAAAAAATTTGAAGTCAAAAGCTCTAAAACTAAAGGAGATATTCAAAAATGAAGTGAGAACAAGGATGTATGACATTGCAAGGCTATTTGTCCCCTTCTTCTGGACAAATTCCCTTGAGAAATAATGGATGCAGTAGCATTGAATATACTCTTCATCAGACATAGGGCAGCAGGTGCATTATTGCTGTTAGTAATCAGGAAAATGGTAATATTCATGAACTGAGCCATGAAGATGCATAACTGTGGAAAGTGGAGTTCCTATCCACTGATTGTTCCCTGGGTATTATTCAATGAGAATTTTCAACAGCTTTCCAGGTGTAGTTATTGAAAATGAAACACATGTTAATTGACTGAGAAAATTAAAAAAACACACCATGAGACTATAAGATCTGCATTAATATCTTTGCAGGAACTGAAATTTTATTTACTCAGCTTGTATTTGATATCCTCTGATAGGTAAAAATTGTGGCTTCCTGTGCACTATCTTTTCAAGGTGATCCTATCAAAACTGGTAGAGAAAATTAATAATTACACTCTCAGAGAGCCACATTTACCCCTATTAATCATAGGATTGGTCAGTGGTTTTGCATGAGCCTGTTTACATAATCATAGCTTCTATATGCCTCTAAGGCCACAGATAAATGTACAATGGATTGACAATTGAACAAGCAAAGCAAGTTGAATAGCCAGCCACAATGAGCTTACCGGGGGAATCAAGCTCAAAGGAGAATTATATGTAGTAGGAATTTGTCTCTCCAAGATTGATGATCTCCAGGGTTCATAAAAAAAAAGCCACCATCTGGTGCCTGCTTTTTCTCCTGTCACCTCCTATGTTATTCATGATCTCCAGGGTGCAATTGGCTTGCACCAATGCAGCCTGCTCTCTTAATTTGGCCTATGCCCAATGTAGAGAGATTGCAAATATAGATACCCACTCATGCTGCACTAATGAGGTGGGAACTCAGTGTCGCCCGAGATGGGATAGACAACTGTATTGTATATTACCTAATGAGGCGGGAACTATACAAGGTATGTATAAGTGATATATAACGTGGGTTGTGGCGAATGCGACTTTACCTCAGTGTCGCCCAAGATGGGATAGACAACTGAGGGAAAGAGCCGAGGGCTTGCCTCGGCATGTACCGGATTGGTTCGTGGTGCCTTACCGCGTCTCAACACCCCCCCGCAATCTAGGGACTATGCCTAGGAGTTGAACGAATTGATCGTGTTTTACGCGGGGAAGAGCTTTGGTAAGTACATCAGCGGCTTGATCTTCGGTTGAGCACCATTGAATCTGCACTTGTTTCGTTGTTATTGTGTTGTGGATGAAATGGTGCCACACATCAATGTGTTTCATGCGCGTACTGGAGTCAGTGGAGTTGGTGGCAAGTGCTATGGCACTCTGGTTATCACACCAGATGGTTGTGGGTTGGGTCGGTTTGAAACCAAGGTCCGTAAGTAAGTTCCGTATCCAGATTGCCTCCTGTGCGGCGCGTGTTGAGCTGACATACTCAGCCTCAGTGGATGAGAGTGCAGGGGATGTCTGTGCCTTGCTACTCCATGAGAGTGCTCCACCTGCAATCATAAATACATATCCACTCGTGGATTTGCGAGAGTCAATATTGCCGGCCCAGTCTGCATCACTGAAACCATGAGTAATGACGGACAAATCGTTGTTGAGTTTTCCGTCGTATATTATGGATAGGTCTTGTGTCCCTTTCAGGTAGCGTATGACTCGTTTGGCAGTGAGCCAATGCTCATGTCCATAGTTTGAGTTGAATCGGCAGAGTGAGCCGACTGCAAAAGCAATGTCTGGCCGGGTGGCCATGGCTGCATAGAGTAGAGATCCGGTGATGTTCTGGTAAGGGATTGGTTTCATCTCAGCACGTTCAGTGTCATTTTGTGGGGATTGGGCGAGGGAGAGGGGGGTGTTTGGATCCAGGGGGGTGCGTACAGTGTTTGCGTCGGCCATTCCGTATCTCTCACAAATGTCTTGGATATAGCATCGCTGGGACAGGGTGATTGTCCAGTTTGGGCGGTCGCGTATTATTTCCATGCCGATGATGAAGTGTGCTGCTCCAAGGTCAGTGATATTGAAGCTGGCCTTTAATCGGTCTTTTACATTGGCTAAGAAAGCTGTTGAGTTTGTTGCGGCTAGGAGATCGTCCACATAGAGTGCGATGATCATGAGTATTCCTTCTCGGCAGTATATGTATAGGCATTTGTCTCCGGAGCAGCGTGTGAATTCCATTTCTATGAGAACGCCGTGGATGAGGTCGTTCCAGACTTTTCCAGACTGTTTGAGACCATAGATGGTGCGTAGTAGGAGCCACATGTCATCAGGTTCAGCATTGATACCCTCTGGTGGTTTCATGTAAATTTCTTCCTGTAGGTGGCCGTACAGGTAGGCAGTCTTTATGTCCAGTTGTTCAAGCTCTAGATCATGTATTGCTGCAATGGCGCAGACGAGTCTAATTGATGTGATTTTAGTGACGGGTGCATATGTGTCGAAGTAATCGATTCCGGGTATTTGGCTGAAACCTTGGGCCACTAGTCGAGCTTTGTATCGTGTGATGTTCCCTTCGGCATCTCGTTTCAGTTTGAAGACGAGTTTGCTGCCAACGAGTTTGCGGTTTGGCAGTACATCCTTGTGTTGGATGACCTTGAATGTGTTATTTTCGTATAGTGATTGCATTTCATCCTCGATACCCTTCTGCCATTCGTCGGCTCTGTTGCCTCTCATGGCCTCTTTGTAGCTGCGTGGCTCATCAAAGCTCAGTGAGGAGGTCATTGCTTGGAGTGCGAATGTGTTGTGTTCACGCATGGATATCGCTTCCACAGTAGCTGTGTTTGGGTCCTCGCCCATATAGCCAGCTGCTCGGTGGTAATCTCCCTCACTAGTGGCATTATTGATGTCATTTTGCCGCCAGGTGGGTGGTCGGCGGTCTCAGCGAGGTCGTGTGGGGGCAGGTTCTGGGTTGGGCTCAGGCTCAGGCATGGGCTTGGGCTCGGGCTCAGGTATGGGTTCGGGTTCAGGCTCAGGTGTGGGCTCGGTTTCAGGCTCAGGGTCAGTAAGGTGAGTCTCCTCACTGGTGTCGGGGCTATCAACTGGCCAAATATCTTGTAGGATCGGTGGTTCATCTGGTGCATCATGTAGGTATTTTCCATCATTGAATAGGATGTCGCGAGATATGATGATGCGTCGGTCTCTGGTCCGCCATAAGCGGTATGCTTTGGTTCCAACTGCATATCCTAGTAGGATGCATTTATCGCTTTTGTCATCCAATTTCTTTCGGAGTTCCTTTGGAATGTGGATGTATGCGATGGTTCCAAATTCATGGATCCCAAGGATATAAGGGCGCTTGTTGGACCATGCTTCCATTGGTGTTTTATTTTCCAATGCTGAGTGAGGTGAGACATTTCCAAGGTATGTAGCCATCAGGGCAGCCTCTGCCCAGAAACCGTTCGACATTCCTGCTGCTTTGAGCATTGGTCTAATCTTCTCGATAATTGTTCGGTTGTTCCGCTCTGATAGTCCATTCTGTTCAGGAGTGTAGGGGGTAGACGTTTGGGCAGTAATGCCTTCAGTGGCAAGGTATTGTTGGAATTGTAGGGAAGTGTATTCACCTCCATTGTCGCTTCGGAGGGTCTTAATTTTTCATCCTGTTTCTTTCTCAATGGAGGCCTTGAATTCTCGGAAGGTTGAGAAAACTTTGCTTTTGGCTGACATGGGGAATAGGAACTTCCGCCGGGAGTAGTTGTCTGTGAAAGTGACAAAATATCATTTGCCTCCGATTGATGGTGGGAGTGGACCACAGACATCAGAGTGGATGAGGTCGAGTATGCCTGAGGTGGTGGTTTTGCTGTTTGGGAATGCCAGTCTGTGGGACTTCCCTATGGCACATGCTTCACAGAATTTTTGGATTCCAGTGAGTTTATCGATATCTTTGACCATCCCCTGATTGATTAATTGCCGTACATTCTCATAGCCTAGATGACCAAGTCTACGGTGGAGTGTGTTTATGTCGATTGAGCGGCTAGTAGCGGTATTGGCTGATGTGGGGTTGTGGATCACTCTGGCGAGTAGGCGGTAAAGGTTACTTGGTCCACGCCTCGATGCTACTCCAACTAGTCTGTTGGATGACTTTGATATTATATCGCATCGGTCATTGTCAAAAGTGAGGCTGTGCTTGCGTTTGGTGAGATCTGCCACAGATAGGAGGGTAGTGGCCATGTGCTCAGCATACAGGACATTCTCGACATAGCCCTGGGTAGTAGTCCCATTCACATTGAGTTCCAGGTAGATTGTTCCGATACCTGTGGCTGAGATGGAGGAGGCATCACCGAGGTCAATTTTGATGGGTTTGTCGAGGAGGGTGAAGGTGGAATTGTCAAACCAGTCACGGCGTGGTGATATATGACATGAGCACCCAGAGTCAATGAGTATGTCATTGAGTGGCTGGTGGGTTGCTAGATTCACATTGGTTCGGGGTTTATTGTCATTTACTGATGCGGTAAATACATGTGGTGAACCACTGTATGGACTTGGTCATGCATATGCAGCCACGGGAGGTGTGGCTTCGGTGGCTGTAGCTTTCGGAGGTTTGTCAAAAGGAACTCCGAATTTTCCCCTGCCCACCCCTCGGCAGTCCTCAGCCTTGTGCGGGCCCTTCTTGCAGTTCGTGCAGAGTCAGGATGGTTTTGTTTTTGCCTGGGTAGCCAGGGCTTGCCGGGCTGCTATAGCGAGTGCAGATTGCCCATGGATTGGGTCATCCTGTAGCAGGGACTCAGCATGGAGTAGGCGTGACTCGACATGTGTGACTGTCAAGGGGACAGTGTCGGAGGTAGCTTCAATGGTGTTTGATATGAATCGTGCCCAGGTTTCCATTTTTGGGAGAGAATGGAGTAGGAGGAGGGCTAAGAATTCGTCATCAAGGCTCTTTTTCATGCCTAGTAGTCGTTGATTTTCCGTGCATATCCAGCCGATGTGGTCTGCTATCGGAGTGCCATCAATGTATTTTCGTTCGATAATCCCAATTTTGATGTAGAAAGCAGTGACACTGGAGTGGGTGTCATGGTTGACTGAGAGTACAGTCTTCCAGATCTCTGCCGAGGTGGCTTTGTCATCAAACTGGGTGATCATATTGTCATCTACAAGTTCAACAATCAGGTTGAAGGCATCTGCATCTTGCTTTGTCCATAGCATGATGTCTGCAAGTCACTTTGCAGCAGCATGGTCATGTGCTTCCTCTGATATGAGGGTGCTGGGTGTGTATGGAGCGGAGGGTGAAGGGCAGGTTTCCTTTCCCGAGAGGATCTGTGTAGCACCGAGTGTTCGTATTTTGGCCATAATTCGTACTTTCCATATCGGGAAATTTGTGCTTGTGAGGTGCGGGATCCGTGATTTGCTCTCAGTGGATTCCGAGGTTGTCATGGTGTCAGGCAGGTTGAGTCTATGCCACTATAATGGGCCCATAACCTAATGAGGCGGGAACTCAGTGTCGCCCGAGATGGGATAGACAACTGTATTGTATATTACCTAATGAGGCGGGAACTATACAAGGTATGTATAAGTGATATATAATGTGGGTTGTGGCAAATGCGACTTTACCTCAGTGTCGCCCGAGATGGGATAGACAACTGAGGGAAAGAGCCGAGGGCTTGCCTCGGCATGTACCAGATTGGTTCATGGTGCCTTACCACGTCTCAACATGCACTATACCTGCTGACCATGCCACTAGTCCTCCAAATTCAATCAAATATCTGCCAGCTGCACTCTCTACCCCTCAGGCTGACAGACATGGAATCCCTCCCCCCTCAACTTACTTTTGAAGCTTGCCAGCACATGTCTGAGGATGAATTCTTGACTTTACTAACATCTCCTGGTGTTGAAAACCTTCCTGGGACCATCCCTCTCTCTGTGGTTGCAAATGCCCTATGTGGTGAAGAGGAGATATCGGGTGCTTCAGGTACACAGAACACCTTGGTCAAGTGGTTTGTCACTAGAGGTGGTGGAGACACTGCAGTCCACCTTGATGCTGAGGTTTGTTCACCACTTCACCTACATATTTGGCAGTGTTCTCACTCATTTGTTCCAGCTCCAGTACATGGCCGACTCTAAATTTGGTGATGTCAATGAGCCTATCACTGTCAACTTTATTGCACTGCTCCTGTACTCTGCTGCATCACCATGTGGGAATCTACACTTTAACAAAGTTGGGCCTCCTCCTCCCGGACTGTCTCCAAATGCCAAAACGTATATTTTTCCACTGTTACAATGACCATTTCTGACTTTTTGCTTCCAAAGATACACATTGGCCGGCTTCCAGCCCAAAATCACCTTTGCCCTTCATGGAGCCCCTCTTTGGCCTGATCTTGCTGTTTGTTTCAGATTCTATTAATCCACATGCATATCCACTGACACTCAGACAGGCCATTGAAAGGTCATTCAGGCGCATGCCTCACTTTGCCACCACAGTTGCTGCCAATGGTGTTGCTGCTGGTTCTGGTAATCCCAATGGATCTCTCATTACGAAATCATGGAACAATGCAACAACCGACACCCCTGCCCAGGCTTTCAATTTATCACATGATCTCTTTATGACCAAGTGTGATGCAGCAAAATACGAACAAGGCGCATTGGCCGCTTCACTTCCCACCCATCCAACTGTGCTCGCAGCCACAGCTGCAACTATATTGTCTTCTGCTCCATATCAAGTTCATCCTTATCGCCCAACCATACTCACTGAAACCGAATCTGGATCTCTCGAAACAATTACCTTTGATGGCAATGATTTGCTGCTTAGGGGAGACGTTATTCGCTGTACTGGCTGTGTCACTGCTTCAGTAGGCCCACCAGGTGTCGAAATAGTCATTATCCCTGAGGACATTGTCCGAATTGGACATGTTGACCTCACACCAGTATGTCACTCACACACACACTTGGTCCATATACCGCTCATGATAATTTTCACCTCATCCACAGATCACAGTCTATGTCTCTCCAAAGCCATCCCCTATGAAATGGAAACACTTAGGAACAGATTCCGACGACTATGTTTCCATTTCTCACACAGCACCTCGCACTCGTACTTCACACCCGACTTCTTCACATGCATCTACCTCTACCACCCGATCTATCACACTGAACCAAGGCCACCACAATATGCCAATCAATGATGAAACTATGGCTACCTCAAATGACAGCCCTACATATGTCACTCCTTCAACATACAAATCCCAAGGTAGAGAATTGAGGAAGTGCTGGTATGCACAACTTACCCTCATCTCCCAGTCTCAATTTCATGCCCTTCACCATTCAGAGACACTATCTAGCATCTTCTTTCTTGTACAGTCATCTTTCTACATGCAACTTTGTACCTTCTTTGTACCTTACCACCCAATCAGAGCTATCATGACCCTTTCACAGACTTAAGAAAACAGACATTATTCCCTACTATTTGCATGACTAAGACCGCAGATTCACTTAGTTGCAATGAGTCGGGGACTGGCGCTTGCCACTGCTACTGATATAGTAAAAGGGGTCGGCCCTAGAATGGGCCAGAAGAGCAGAGAGGGGCCCACAAACAGGCATGTGACTCTTAATACGCTGTAGCCAATAACCACCTACAACAACAACAGTCATCTGAGTTAACCCAGCAATGGGTGGCCTGAGGACGTGTGACACTAGCAATGGAAGGGACCCTGGCGAGCTCAAGGGCCCCTTGGATCCAAAAAAAAAGGTACTTTTTGCCCCTTTTCCCATCTTGAACGTCCCATTCTTGGAAAATTTTGAGCATCGAGTGTCTACAAAAAGCTCCCAGAAATAGCCAGTTGTTCTCAGTGGTCCAATTTTTCTGAGTGTGACACAATCTAGTGCCCGATCTAGGTAGCAATGGCCCCCAGGACAGATTGTTAGACTCTGCACACATACAGTAACCTCAGAACCTCATTCAGTGTCCAATTTTCTGAGGGTGACACCCGATCTAGATAGCAATGCCCCCATGGCAATGTGACTGGATTGTTATCTGTGGAAGCAACTTTTTCTATTTTGTGATGTGACAGATTGTTAGACTTTGTGTGCATACAGTAATCAAACAAGGCCTTAATCCACCCAAGTGTACCAAACCTGTTTACAAGCCTCCTGGAGAATGAGAATCACCACATGAATCCAAGATGTCTGTACAATAAGGCTCATTACCACTCCAAATCGCCATACGACTACATATGTAGGGCACTATCAAATTTTTCTCATTCGGATAGCTCCGCCAACTCCATTGTGGCTTTGACAGTGCACAGCCTTCCACAACTGCCACATCTCAAATCAAAGAGTGACACAGGTCCTTTGTTGGAGAGTGCTATTAGTACAGCCTTTTAGGCATTAGGGGGTTTCATGCACCACAAATTGCTCTCAAATAGCTCCCAAATACTGTAGTCAAATGAGATTTGGGAGTTTCCCAAAAACTGACTTGCGAGTGATTTGAAAATGGATTTGGAGCCACCTGAGCTCCAAATCACTTCTCAAAAGTGTCCAAATTTTCACTTTTCAATTCAAAAATGGATTTGAGAGTGATTTGAAAAGTGATTTGGGGCTCAGGTAGCTCCAAATCACTTTTCAAATCACACTCAAATCAGTTTTTGTGAAACTCTCAAATCTCATTTGGCTATGCTGTTTGGGAGCAATTTGGGAACAATTTGGGCTGTGTGAAACCCCCTATTGTATAGTTTCAGAGGCAACCGAGACAGGCATCTGTTGGCGGTGTAAGTCCGCAGACAAGTCCGAGGTGCCGAAGGCACCGACCGAGGTCTATCGGAGGCGCCGAAGGATACTCAGAGGTAGCAGCCGACTCGGAGGTCAGCTGACACCCAATGCTCTATCGGCACTTTGGTGAGGCGCCTTATCGGCGGTTGTGGTAGCCCCGCATTGTTACCCTGGGCGATTTATCGCCCTCTAACCCCTATATATTTACGGTACATACATTGTGTATTTTCCCCGCTGAATCATGACCCGTCCACTGACACCGAGTGTAAATCCAACAGCATCTTGAGGCCAAAACATGTGCTTTTTCTCATCATTGCCCTCACAATGCAGAGCCAGAACATTGGGAGCCCGGCCGAGTCTGAGATGTGACCGCCGTGGCATCAAAGCCACAACAAAGTTGGGTCGGAACTATCCAAAGGAGAAAATTTTACAAGTGCTCTACATATATTTTATCAGAAGTCCCCCTACGGCCCAAAATTTACGACAAAGGGATGGGGGGAATTTCATTAGAAAACAATCACGGGAAAATCAAGTTTTACATGCAGCACTGCATCAGGGTGACATAGCGCTGAATCAGGGATGGCATTAATAAAGGTACCCAAGGGTTTATGGTATTCAAGCGAGAACTCCCCCTGATTACTAAGCAGGTGAGGACGAATTCGAGAGATCGGTGAGCCTCAAATGCTCAGGTGAATAGAGGCAACAATGGGAAGAACACAGAGAAACTCCTTGATATTTTGTAGCCCGTGTATTTACAGGAGGTCACAGACTACATGAAAAAGGAATAATGTGAAGTAAATCATGTTCGAATGCCGGTGGTGCCAGAGCCAAAGACGCAAAGGACCGCCGGTGAAACTTGGCTGCAAGGTCCAAAGGTAGATTGGCGAAGTAACCAGTCGCACCCGGCGACTTCCGTATCCCCTCACTCCAACACAAGTAAAGGAAATCTTCAGGTCAGGAATTCGTACAGCGGCTGTCTGGGTCTACCAGAAGCGGGAGTTATGAGAGATAGAGAACACTTCGGGAATTCCCAAGGTATCACATATCTTTGACATGGTGGGGCGACAAGTGGGATCAGCATCCCAGCTCGGCTCCAGGAATCCAAGATTATGACGTGAAATGATGGAATCAATTCTGTACGGAAGTTCGCCCCCACAGATAGCGTGCATTATCAGAGGGTCGGTCCTATGCCAATGGAACGGTGGGTCTCCGGTCATGGTCTATGGAGATGGATAGGGAGTGAGAATCGCAACCAATCACAACAGTTGCAACTAATTGCAATAGTGGAGGGAGTGCAGACCTGAGCGTATATGCACGCATAGGAGTAAACATCTCTGGGAATACTTCCACCTTCCAGATCCTCGGCAAATTCCTCTGGAGCTTTAAAACGTAGTGTACTGCCAACGACGAAAGACGTGAAACCAGTCGGAGCACTGTCCAATATTACAGACAGGCCAAAATCGCACAAGGCAGCGCGTCCATTGGATCCAACAACAACGTTGGCCTACAAGAACAGGTTAGAGAGTATATAGTGGTCAGGGAATCTGAGTATCGAACCCCTTTCAAGTCTCCATGGATGATCGGTGGATCTTGCTCGTGGAGATATCGGAGCCCACTCGCCACATCTTCGCACTAAGCACTTTTGTAAGAACACAAAATGAGAAGTCACGAAAGGACTTCACATTACCAGCGACTCGCGTCTCGCGTTCGGAACTCGTCGGAGATACTGAAGAATATTGCCATGTGCGTACCAAGGCGTCACAAGACCAGGCCCCAATTTCCCTGAGACGACGCCGAGAAGAGGCACGATGTTCGGATGGTTCAGCGAATTCCATACTCGCGCTTCCCGTTTCAGCCTCTACGGAACAGTCGTATCAATGGGATCCCATCTGATAATGGTTTGTAATACCTTGAGGATTTTATCGCTTTCATTGTCCAGACGTGGTATTCGAAGAATCTTCACGGCAACCTAGTTCAAGGGAAAGGCTGTAATGGACCCAAATATTCATAGGACTCTTGAGCCTACTTTGTTCGAACTCCCTTGAGCCTTCCGATCAGCACGGAACACCAAGGAATGTCCTCCACTGGCGACCAAGGACTTGTTGTGTATTTCACGAGTGATGTCAGGGACTACGAAGTCAGGCAGGAATTGGGTATTATTTGACAGGAAGGAGTTGGGGACATCCACACCTGTCTCCAGATTCGTGGTCTTGTCTGACGAGGCGGAAGCAATTTGCCGGCAGACCGGGCATAGGGCATCGCCACCACCATCACCATCATCATCACCATCGGAGCAGCCGACGGTCCCCCCAGAACAGCGAACGGACGCTGCTCCTGAAGGAAAGGGTAAGTAGTTGTCAACCCTCATTAGCGTTTGTCGCCAAGGTGCCGTAAGCCTTATCCATATGGAACAAGCTAGATTGAGCTGCGAGCCTTGAGGGCCTCCAGGATTTAGCGGGGGCGGCGTGCACGAACGCATTGTCAACGTTGGATAATGTTCGTCTGCGGAGGGAGGGTGATAAGTTGAGTTGACGCTGAGATCCATCGGACGCGAGAAGATGAACCAGACGGATTCTGTGGGGGTTGTGGGTTATAGTGGCAAGACAATGGCGGCCTGACGGGCCCGATCAAAAGCACAGCAAGGCACACCATTTCGCAATTGTGAGACCCCTGACACTCCAACTAGCGTTTCATCCAGCCGCGCGCTTTGGTTCGATATTTCAACTAGTGTTGCCGCGACTCCACTCGACTCAATTCAGTTGAGTCGAGCCGAGTCGCAGCATCACTAATTTCAACTGCAATTGCTGAAAACATCAATTGCAAACTCCGGGATAGGCGTTTACAGTAGCGCGTTATGTACAGCACTCAGGTACGCGCCCCCCAGCTATACTATACCCCTCGGACCTCGAACGTAAAGCTGCTTCGCGCGACAGCGCCTTGCTGCGCTTTGATTGGGCCCTCATTTCGATGAGCTCTGGCTCTTGTCAACGTTGCCTTGTCACTGTAACCCACATCCCATACGGCCATAATACACATCTGGTCCGTCTTCCTATAGGGTCCCCCAATATTTCCTCGCCATCATATCCCCCCTCCCTCCTTGTCATCTCCCTCGTTTCTAGCATACGAAACATATCAAGGCCCACCTCAACACACTTAACTCCAACCCCGCATTAGATCGTCCTCTAAAAGGCTCACATCCGAAGAGACTTAGCTACATGATGGAGCTGGAAGCCAGCTTGCGAGAACTATCAGCCGCGTCGGCCAGGCTGTCGCATCGATCAACCAGTCCCCCCTCTGCGTTCAATTCGGAACGTCCCCGAAAGGATTCCAATAGCTGGGCGCAAGCCATTACGGATGACTCCAGCAAGCCAACGAACGAGTTGTGCTTGGGGTGTCCAGTCTCATCTATGTGCGTCGTTTCCGTCGTGACAATGCAATTTATTCAGCATCTGTTCATGCAGAAACGAACTTGACAGGTACGACATGCGGCAAAACTCCAATGCGGCCAGATTTCTGGCACGAGCCACGGCGCCGGCACTTCATAAATCCCTTTCCCCCCACAGTCTTGCCTTCGGCACTGGTGACTCCCGTTCAAATGGAGGCCACACCCATCCTCCTGGTGACGGATCTAGTGGAAGCTGGGGTTTGTCTTCCAAGTCTGTGTCAAATGTGCAATCCGCATCCACCTGCCAAGGCTCCCGTCGATTTTCAAGCACCACCCCTTTGAACTCGGCCTTGTCAAACTCCATGGGAGAGAGTGATACTCGATCACAGGGCTCGCTTTGTTGCCAGCGCAGAAATGTCCCCGACTCCCCAGCGGAATATATGCAACCCCTGCCTGACTTCAAGGTTCCTGACATCACTCGTGAAATACACAACAAGTCTTTGGTCGCCATTGGAGGATATTCCTTAGTGTTCCGTGCTGATCGGAAGAAGTCTCAAGGGAGTTCGAACAAAGTAGGCTCAAGAGTCCTGTCCTGTGAATATTTGGGTCCGTTACAGCCTTTCTCTTGAACTAGGTTGCCGTGAAGATTCTTCGGGTACCACCTCTGGACAATGAACGCGATAAAACCCTCAAAGTATAGTAAAACCATCATCAGCTGGCATCCCATTGATACGACTGTTCCGTAGAGGCTGAAACGGGAGGCGCGAGTATGGAAGTCGCTGAACCATCCGAACATCGTACCTCTTCTCGGCGCCGTCTCAGGGAGATTGGGGCCTGGCCTCGTTTCACCATGGTACTCACACAGTAATGTTCTTCAATATATCCGACGGTTTCCCAACGTGCAACGCGAGCCATTGGTAATGTCGAAGTCCATTCATGACCTCTCATTTGTGTCCTTACGAAGGTGCTTAGTGCGAAGATGTGGCGAGCGGGCTCCGATATCTCCACGAGCAAAATCCACCGATCATCCATGGAGACTTGAAAGGGGTTCGATACCCAGATCCCTGAACAGTGTATACGTTCTAACCTGTCTTTGTAGGTCAACGTTCTTATTGCAATGGATGGGCGCGCTGCCTTGTGTGATTTTGGCCTGTCTGTAGTACTGGATGGTGGTCCGACTGGTTTCACATCCTCCGATGTGGGCGGCACCATTCGTTTCATGGCCCAAGAACAATTGAACGACAATCCAGGATCCCGAAGTCCTGTGAGCGACATATATGCATATGCGTGCACATATGCTGAGGTTTGTACCTAACGGTTTCTGACAATGTGGCACGACTCTTATTCCATCCTGCTCCTTGTAGATTATGACCGGAGATCCCCCATTCATATGGTATAAGACTTCCCCCTCGATAATCCGCGCTATTTGTCTAGGCGAATCGCCATACAAGATTGGGACCATCGTTTCTGAGCATAATCTGGGATTCTTGGGTCTCAGCTGGGATCCAGAGCCCGCTTGCCGCCCCACTATCGCAGACATATGCCAAACCTTGGGAATTTCGCAGCCGCTGAAGAGTTTGAGGTAGCTTGAGATCAGTCTCGCTCCCCAAATGGCTCTGCGGTGGATAGTCCCTCCTCAAACCCGTCCCATCATATCCATATTATATTGCCCTCATATTCTTCTTGATCAATGGTCACACCTCTTGTATCAAGGTTATTTACGACAAGGCTGTATCCATCATTTAATATTCTTCTTGCTTGGATCAAGGTTATTTACGACAAGGCTGTATCCATCATTTAATATTCTTCTTGTTTGGATCAAGGTTATTTACGACAAGGCCTGTAGCTAGCTAGTCTATCTATCATTTGTCTGTCAAAACTGTTTGTCTCTACTGGTTGTTGGAATTGGGATGGCGAGCTCTAACGCTCATTGCTTAGTCAGCGTATCCTTCAAGCATTTGCTTGACTCTGATCAAATGCTCTATCTTTCTCATTGTTGTGCGAATCTAAGTGGCTCCGCACCAATTCTTCAACACTGGTGTGGTTGTGTGAGAGATTGCGAAGCAATTGCTTCGCCGATCTCAGTGCATGAGCGCCAACGACGACGACAAGCATGTAAATAGACCAGCCGAAAATGTTCAGCCGTTTCCTTGGAGGCCTCTACCATCCCTTCTATTCACCTCGGCTATGGTCTGTAGTGGCCGAAGGTAAGCATTATATTCTTCTTCATAGTCGCGAACCACTACTCATGAAGCTATTGGGGCAGCCTTGGCTGAAATGGCTGTCCATGAGATACATCTCTCATCCCGGCTTCTTCCTGGGATGATTTCGGAGAACTCGGTGGGCTCTCGCATGACATCACTTCAGCTTAGGTTATACGGCCCTGACTCAATCATGTCCCTACCCCATCGTCGCGCACATTGTTTAATATCCTCACAATGATACAGCGAGATGACTCCATGCCGCCGGAATTACTGAAATTCACTAGGACGAGCTATTACGAAGGTTGTGGGAAAATTACAGGGGCCATTACTAAAGGAAGGATTCTGTCCTCGTTGAATGTGGCTGACTTGTCGTGCGTCATTACAGGTATGCCAACCTCCATCAGCGGGAGCAACGTCCGATCACGCAGCTCAGTTCATTAAGATGCCCTTTCCTATCGAGAGATAAGCAAATCCCATCTGACTCCGTGGTTCTTGACGTCACCTGTGAAATACACAACAAGACCTCGGCCACCAGTGGAGGATATTCCTCAGTGTCCCGTGCTGATAGGAGGAAGTCTCGAGGGAACTCGACCAAAGTGAGCCCTCGAGTCTTATGAATCTTTGGGACCGCCACAGCCTTCCTCTTGAACCAGCTTGCCGCCCATGAAGATCCTTCGAACACCACGTGTGGAAAATGAACGCGGGAATAAAACTCCCAAGGTATTATGAAATCATTATCAGCTGGCCCATTGATACGACTGTTCCATAGAGGTTGAAACGGGAAGCGAGAGTGTGGAAGTCGCTGAATCATCCGAACATCATACCTCTTCTCAGGGAAATTGGGGCCTGGTCTTATTTCACCCTGGTACTCTAGGGTAATGCTCTCCATTATATCCGACGGGTTCCCAACGTGCGACGTCAAGCATTGGTAATGCCGAAGTGCTTTCATAAAAGCTCATTTTTTGTTCTTACGAAAGTGCTTAGTGCGAAGACGTGGCGAGGGGACTCCGATATCTCCTCAAGCAAGATCCGCCATTATATACTTCTTGGTGCAATGGATGGACGTGCTGCTTTGTGCGATTTCGGCCTGTCTGTAATACTGGCTGGTGGTCCGACTGGTTTTACATCTTCCGCCATTGGCGGTACACTTCGTTTCATGGCCCAAGAACAGCTGACCGATAATCCAGTATCCTGAAGTCCATATACGCATGTGTATGCACATATACATATGCTAAGGTTTGCACTGAACACTTTCTGATAATGTGGCACGACTCTTATTCCATCCCGCTCTCTGGTATAAGAATTCCCCTCTGATAATGTGCGCTATCTCTCTGGGCGAACCTCCATACAAGATTAGGACCATCATTTCTCAGCGTAAACTGGAATTATTGGGTCTCGGCTGGGATCCAGAGCCCCCTTGTCGCCCGACGATCGCAGACATATGTCAAACCCTGGGAATATCACAGCCCTTCGAAGAGATTTGGGTGCCTCGGAAGTCAGACCCGTCCATCATATGTATATTTCCCTCGTTACTTTTCTAGATCAATGATGACACCCTTCTACAGCTTCATCCACGACAAGGCCTATGTTTTTCCGCGGTCAATCGTGCTGTCTGCTTGTGAAGCTGTTTGTGATAGGATAATATATGGTACTTGAAACAATGCGAAAACACGCCTCGAAATTTCACGAGAGCCCAAATGGACTCAACATTGCTTTAATTTGCAAATCGATGTTGAGTCCATTTAGGCTCTATCATGAAATTCATGACACTACTAGTATGACACTACAGACCCCAAATCGGGTATCCTCCGTGCAGGGTCCTGCAGTCTGTTGGATTTACGCTCGTGTCGGGGGACGGGTACAAGTCACCAACGCAACTATACGACGTATCTAGGGGTCCATCGGTCAACAAGTACTGATCGGAATTGGCTGCGGACTTATTCCGCCAACATAGTCACCTATCACACCATTTACCTAGTTGTAACGTTGTACTCAGCGCTGAAGCCATGGCTTCAGTTCCCACTCTCGATCTTGACTGGCTCTTCGCTGCACCTTCTCGTTTCCCGCCTTCCCCGCTTTGTCCGTCCACTCTCGCAGGCCACACGGATGACTCTGTACAGACTCTCCGAACCCTTCTCAAACTCAACATTCAAAATCACCACATCTTCGTAAACGAGCTTGGTTTTCACAAGTCCCATCTCTTTCTCTTTATATCTCCCTTGGATCACTCATGAACAACCCTATACTGTAGTCACTTGCCACATCACCTATTTGCCAAATTTGCCCTGGGAGCTAACTCAAATTTATTGAGGGCGATCTACGAACATGATAAAGCGATGCTGCTTCCGGCGATCCCTTCTCCAGGTCTTATCACCCCAGAGAATTATATCTCCCATCTCGGTGACCCGGATACTTCCAGTCCTATTATGCCTTCTTCGCAACCCGCCTACAGGAGAAAGGCGTCTCTAAGACTTTGGAGGAGTATATCTATTCCAGAAAAGCCAATTATGACGACCAGCTTGGAAATAACCAGCCGGAAATGTTCAGCCGTTTCATTGGAAGCCTCTACCACCCCTTGATTCACCTCGGCTATGGTCTCGAATTTGGCGTGGTGGGTGTGGTAGCCGGAGGTACTGTGGACATTGTATTTTTTTCTTCATAGTCCCGAACCATTACTCATCAAGCTATTGGGACAGCTTTGGCTGAAATGGCTGTCCATGAGAGCCATACTTCTCCCCTAATTCCAGTTTCTTCCTGGGATGATGATAATCACCCGGGGGAAATTAGCTCCCTCGGCTCTCGCATGACATCACACAGCTTAGGCTATACGGCCCCTGGACTCAATGATGTCTCTCCTGCTCCATCGTCGCGCACGGAGGAAATTTCTTTGTTCAATATCCTCGCAATGATACAACGAGACGACACCATGACCATCCAAGCCGTCGGAATTACCGAAATTAACAGGACGAGCTATTACGAAGTTGTGGAAAAGTTACAGGAGCCATTACTAAAGGAAGCACTATTCAGGATTCGGTCTTTACTAATCCTGGCTGACTTGTCGTGCACCGTATACAGGTATGCTAATATGTGGACCTTAAACATTGGCCGGGGCACTGCTGGCGATCGCGAAGTTGAACGTAAAATTGAAGAATTCGCCTTCGCCGTGACTCTCATGTACGGAGTTGGGAGGTGGAGCCCTAACGAAGAGCGGCCCTTCTGGGCAGACTTTTTCTTGTACGTGGCTTCCTCCCCCCCCCTCTCTATCTCCTGCAGCACGCTTACCGTTCGCGTTCAAAGGATGCATTTGATTACATCCTCGCTTTTCTTCCCCGCAATAGTGGCCTACTTCCCTCCGCATGCCATCCAACTCCTATTTCGCACATATCTTTGTACGATATTGGCACTGTGGATCACGGAACAAAAGCCCGTCCTCCACATCAAGGAATTCATGAAGTCCACTACTATTTCGCCCCAGGATCCCAATGCCGCCCTAAAATTATCACACAAACCGGTCAAGGGCACTTTGACGCCAGAGACCGTGACCCCAAACCCGTGGCTCGCCATCGTCCCGAGCGTGCTCGAGCATTCTGACGAACATTTCTGCAAGATTATGCGTTCTCTGATGCATTGGGCCAATCTGTTTGGGTCAAGACCCGCGGGTTATTGGGCTGGAGGGAAGGAAGAATTAGAGGGCATCGAGGCGCTGGATGGGACCCTGTTCCTCCGCGTCGCGGGGTTGACTATGGGAGAACTTGGGTGGGCAAAGGAAGGCCAAGACATGGGTGGATGGGTCCGTTCCCTTCCCCCGCCACGTGTACACGGTATCAGGCCGGGCATTGAAAGGTAAGAATAGAATGTGGCAAGTGCGAGTCGGCGCAGTAACATTTGGTGTTAACTGTTCAATGTATATTTTCGACTTAAGCAACAAACGAGTTTTCGGTCACACGCGCTGATATCCGCGCAAGCGCCACGTTCCAGACATAATGCGGTGTTACAATTGCCACCCCCAAGTTATGATTGATGAAATATGACTATAGTGCCAGCCTCCTGCAGAAGCTGGGTCCCCTTCCATTTGCTGGTGTTTCAGGGACTTGTGATATCGTAGCTAGGGATAGCCTTGAAGATGAGAAGCACTATAGCCCGATTGGTTTCCCAATAGAAATGAGAAAACTGTCTGTACTCGATCATGTTCATTGGTCAGGCAAGTTGGCGTTGAGTCATGAATCAATTGATCTGCTGAAGTTTGCATCCGACTCAACATCTGCGGCGCCCAGCAAGTTTAGGCCACCGCCAGCCTCTATCTCGTCCATTGTGAGTGTTATGTTTATCCTTATGATGGTATTCGCTCTCTACTGGCCGTTCAGTGATCTGGGCTGGCTTGAGAGTGGCTGGAGGGGCTGGATGGATGAAATTTCGGCGGATGTACCTCCGGTTCATGTGCTGATTCCTTTCGTTTCTAGGTTCAATCATGGGTGCCTATACCTATGTGAGTGCTTGATGCTGTGTTTGCCACTTAGTCGTTATGCTCTCTGGGTTCAGGAACTGAATATCGATGGTCCTGGTCTTGTCCTGATATTTTAGATCAGCGCTCTTTACCAAAAGAAGCAGAGTGATGTTCTCCGCTTCCTCCTTCGCGTTCGGTGCTGGGAGTACCGCCAGCTTAATGTGATTCACCGTGCCTCCCGCCCTTCCCGACCTGACAAGGCCCGTCGTCTCGGCTACAAAGCGAAGCAGGGCTATGTTATCTATCGTGTCCGTGTGCGCCGTGGAAACCGAAAGAAGCCTGTCCCCAAGGGTGCGTACTATTGTCTACTTGGAAGGGCCGCTGCAGGTGGGCTATAATTGCAGTGGGATTTATCGCAATTCTTTTCTTCAGGTGCTACCTACGGGAAACCTGTCCGACAGGGTGTGAACCACCTCAAATTCCAGCGCGGCCTTCGCAGCACCGCGGAAGAGCGCGTGGGGAAACGGTGCGGGAACTTGCGAGTGCTGAACTCGTATTGGATCAATCAGGACGGCGTGTATAAATACTACGAGGTTATTCTTGTTGATCCATCACACAAAGCTGTCAGTTTTATTTCGTTTGTGGTGCATCCATGTTCGGTGGTACTAATGGGGGAGATTTTATCAGATCCGCCGCGACCCAAAAATCAACTGGATCGCCGCTCCTGTCCACAAGCGACGTGAAGCCCGTGGTCTTACGTCCATTGGAAAACAGAACCGCGGCCTCGGGAAGGGTCATCGCTTCAACCACACTCCACGTAGGGCCACTTGGAGAAGAAATAATACGTATGTCATATTTCGCATCTGTCACTGGCACTATCTAATGCCTGCACACTGTTTAGTCTTTCTCTGCGCCGCTACCGCTAGAGGCAGGGATCTGTTTTGTATCTTTTTCCAATGCTGTTCCCTCATGTCATCTTATGTGCGCATGCTCTGACAATCCAATGGTTATGCCTGCAAATTCTTGTTGGCTGAGGTCGTATAGTTTGTATTTTCGGCAGATGCCGGGCCCAAGCCTTCCTTAAAAGGGAGCATGGAACGTCCTTCGCCGCGTCTGGCTTTAAGTGAAGGAGACCGCGTCCTCCAAGGATTATCTCAAGCTCTCATCTGAAATGAGTAATGAATTTGAGGCAGGATGGGCTTCTATTTTAGGATTAATTTATTTTCCCTGGGTCCGGAAGCCGATCCAGATCGCCCCATTTGCTGGAACACACCCCCCGTCACGAAATAACGAAAGCAGTCCTTGCTGTACCACCCAAAGCGTCCTATCCTGTCCACGAGAAAGAGATTGGCATCGACACCGTCCCAGGTACTCGGGCAACGTGTCAAGTGTGCCGCGTCAACAACACGTGTTGGACGCTTGCCTAGTCTTGCAATAGCTTTGCTTACAAGGCTGTTCGCAATTAATTCATCGCCGCGCGCAGTCCTACCTTCTGTCTTTTTCTTTTATCTGTGCTGGTAACGCCGCTACCAAGGACTCTTCTTCACCACTCGCCCAGCACCGGCATACAATGTACCTGTTCCTCGCCCTTCGATGTCTAGCTTCTTCAATCATACGGGTGCTCGTTTTGGTCATGCTACTCATTCCTTTGGTGCCTAGCTCTGGCGTGGTTGTATCAGCTCTTCGCTTTCGCGATACGTCGTTCTCTTTGTCACATTTACGATCCAGGTGGTCCGGATTCCTACCACGACTAAGTGCCTTGTTAGAGCCCAAGCCTCTACCAGAGTTCCCTTTGGAAGGGGGGCGCGGGGCTGCCCCATATGCACCAAACCCGATACCGGGGGATCATCGCCGGCCGTTAGAACATGGGAAGCCCCTTTTACCACGCCTACAACCTAGACGGCCCCCGTCGCGACGGGCTAAGGCCACATTGCCTAATACATGGATTATTCAGCGCATATTTGAAGGAGAATCATTCTTTAAGTATGTCTTGTGCCCCTTCGCCCCTCAGTCTTTTGCTCATGTAGTTGTTGGGGCCTTCGTTCCCAGTGGGTGGAATTTTGCTACGTATCCTGATCCTACCCAGTGCGTGTCGATATTCCATCCCTCCGCTGATACCATGATTGACTGATTACATATCATATCAGCGGCCAAGTGGTGTAAGATCTTAACATTTATGCAAACCGAGTCCATTTCCGCGATTGATCATTGTCTTCGGGTTAGATACGTTTCTGAGGACTGGGCTTTCAGTTCTGGAATGGCCTACGTCAACTCTGCAAACCAGGCAGTTATGCAGGTCGACCATTGGTCGACACTCACGCAAGGCCAAGCGCGTAATAGTATACGTATAGAGTCACAGCAAATTTTTAATAAGGGCTTATTCATACTGGTGCGCAAACTTAGGACTGAAATCTTTATGGAGTTTACGAGTACTCAGCTTAATGGGTAATTAGGATGTGGAACAGGCTCCATGGGGGTATGGGCCTCGGACTAGCCATATTGATCGAACAACTGATGTACATATCTTTTCTTCTAGGTGTGGTGTGTGGCCAGCTTGGTGGACTGTGTATGTTTCTGCACTTATGTGGCGCCTTCGGTCCTGGCTTCTTACTTCATATATCTTGCTAGTGGACCAAATTGGCCCCAAGGTGGTGAAATTGACATTGTCGAAGGCGTACATGATAATGTGCATAATCAAATCGCATTTCACACTGAGGATGGCGAGTGTTTCATATCCCTTCTGGCGTCACTCTGATCTGAATCGGATTCGGGACAGGTTGTAACCTGGTGGCCCCCGCGCCCGGTGCCACTGCAGACCAGAATTCCACAGGGTGGATCCAGGTGCAGACCGTTCTGTTTTTGCTTTTTTTTTAATGATATTCAGCTTTTTGGTAAATGCGCAGAGCACAGACTGTTATGCATATGCCAATTCAAATTCCGGATGCCAGACTGTGGATCCTAGTCAAGCGTCGTATGGGACGGAATTTAATGTCCTCAAGGGTGGGATATTTGCGATGATGTGGGCAGACGACGGAATTCGTGTTTGTACGTCCTTTTTTTTTTTTCATTTTCCCCTGAATTGCATTATCCTCATGTGAATCATTCCATAGGGTTCTTCCATCGTGCAGCTATACCGGCGGACATCCTAGCGAACGCTCCGCAACCTAATAACTGGGGTACCCCAACTGCCTACTTGGGAGGCACCGCGTGTGATACCAATAAATTTTTTTATAACCATTCGATTATTTTTGGTGAGTTGTTGCTTCGCCGTTAGCAAGGGTATGGTGCTGATATCGAGGTGGATTAGACATAACGTTCTGTGGAGATTGGGCTGGCACAAGCTATATCAGTTCGGGGTGTCCCGGGACGTGTTCGGATCGTATTATCGACCCCACCAACTTTGCGGTGCGTTTGTATGGCCTTTTGTCGGCATTCTCTGCATGTTGCTAACTCGAGAACTCTTTCGCTAGAATGCATCCTGGACAATCAATTCTCTCCAGGTGTACCAGAGTCCACAAGTTCATAGCGGGGACGTGTCCAACAGACAAAGGGTGTACGGTTCCATATGGAAGAGTCTGATCATGACTGGGACGGTCTTCACGTTTCTTCACTTGTTTAACTAGAGGAATAAATGACAATAGGATGATCATGACCACCAATGATAGCACTCGATGTAGTAATAATCTGCGAAACAAAACTTACGTGCTGCAATTTAACAGCTGCTCGGCACCTCCCGGCGTCGAGTCTTGCCCCCTGCCCAACCATACACAAACGCACTTTCTGGTTCGCGCTTAACACGAACATCCCTTCCCTAGCACGTTTATCATGGCGGAAGACTTGTATCCGATCGCGTGAGTATCTCGTTCTATCACGACTGGACGCATACCAAATATCTTGTTCCGAACTGATCTATCACTTTTCGGGCGGTTCCCCCAGTATACTTATAGACGAACTGAAGTCTGAAGATGTCGCGCTACGGTTGAATGCAATCCGTAGACTTTCGACCATCGCACTTGCCCTTGGTCCATCGCGTGCTCGTGACGATCTTATCCCCTTTCTTCAGGAGTCCCTCGATGATGAAGATGAGGTTCTCCTCGCCCTGGCTGATGAGCTAGGAAAAAACTTTGAAGACTACCTTGGAGGGCGCGAGTATGCACATCTCCTCCTCGGTCCATTAGAAAATCTTGCCGCAGTGGAGGAAACTCTTGTCCGAGACAAGGTAATCGCGCTCTGCCTTTCTCCCTTACCCAGCATGGACTATTTCGTTGCTAATCAGAGAACTACACATGTGGACTCACATAGGCAACAGAGTCAATTTCGAAGATCGTAGCCGTATTGACACCAGATCAAACCGAACAATATGCCGTTCCCCTCCTACGCAAACTCTCCACTGGGGAGTGGTTTACCTCCCGAATCTCATCCGCATCCCTATATGCCCCTATCTATCCTCGCGCATCAGAAGCCAGCAAAGAAGAGATTCGAAGGCTGTATGCTGCTATTGCTCAGGATGATACACCCATGGTCCGGAGAGCGGCCGCCAAACACCTTGGAGTCAGTAACGTATCTAGGGGCGATTATACTTTGCTAAATTCATGATAATCTACCCCAGGAATTCGCCAAAAAGCTTTCGAAAGAGCACGTTTTGTCGGACGCACTCGCAATCTATATCCGACTGTCCATAGACGAACAGGACTCAGTGCGACTTCTCACAGTAGAAGATCTTATCGCTATTGCCGAGCAAATGGCACCGCACCAAGTTAAGGAACACCTCCTAGGTTCGATTCGCCAAACTTACCAAGATAAGAGTTGGCGCGTGCGATACATGGTTGCAAATACATTCGTTAAGGTTAGGCTACATAGATGGTGATACGTGATTTCCCTCGTTGATCTGTGATCCTTTCAGCTCGCGGAGGCTGTAGGGCCAGATATCGTCCGGGATGAGTTAGTGGCCGCATACGTGATGCTGCTGAAAGACAACGAAGCCGAAGTGCGCACGGCAGGCGCGGGTCAGATCCCTGGGTTCGCGAAGTTAATCCCTCCCGAGACCATCCTTTCTCGCCTCCTTCCCTGTATCGCGACTTATCCACAGACCAATCACAACATGTGCGAGCTGCGTTGGGCGGCCAGATCACGGGACTTGCGCCGTTGCTTGGGAAAGAAGCGACTATCGAGCACCTCCTCCCTCTCTTCCTGCATCTGCTCAAGGATGAATTCCCTGACGTACGGTTGAACATCATCAGCAAACTCGAACAAGTGAACAACGTCATTGGCATCGACCTCTTATCACAATCTCTCCTTCCTGCTATCGTAGACCTTGCAGAAGACAAGCAATGGCGGGTGCGTCAGGCGATCATTGAGTACATCCCCCTACTAGCCACTCAACTCGGGGTCTCGTTCTTTGACGAGCAACTTGGGAGTTTGTGCATGTCGTGGCTGGGGGATAACGTGTATTCTATCCGGGAAGCCGCCACAGTCAACCTCAAACGACTTACAGACGTGTTCGGCCCTGAGTGGGCTAACAACACGATCGTTCCAAAAGTACTGCAAATGGGCAGTCACCCAAATTATCTATACCGGATGACAACAGTGTTTGCCATCACCACTATCGCCCCTTCTCTTTCACCCGAAGTCATCCAAGGCGCTGTCTTGCAGACTGTCCTCACTCTCGTCGACGATCCCATCCCTAATATCCGCTTTAACGTTGCAAAATCGCTCGAAGTACTTGCTGCGACCTTGCTAGAGTCTGGGCCTATGGGCCAAGAGGTTATACAACGGACCATCGTGCCCGTTGTCGAAACACTGAAAGAGGACACAGATGCTGACGTTCGCTACTTTGCATCGCGGGCCCTGGAACATACCCTCGGTTTGGAAACTATTGGTAGATGACGATAATCCTGTGTAATGCTGTATCGTCGCTGATACCTATCGTTCCATCGTACAGCGACGTGAGCAAGACCCTGCCGTCTCCCCCTCACAGTTGCTTCACTCGTACCCGCCGGACTTTTATCACCCCATCCTGTTGTTAGCATTCTCTAGTTTTATTTTCTGTTTGACTTGCACACCCGTTTATATCTTACAGCCTCATACAGTCAGCGGGTTTGATTGAAGTGTACATATTGAGGTTCCAGCACATGAATCAAACAAATATCGAAGCACCATCCGATAAAGATAATGAGCAATCTAAATATAAGCGAGGGGAACCAAACCAACTTGAAACTCGTGGCGTACATGAAGACTCTCCCAGAATGAAGACGACGACAAAAAACCAGACATAAGAATCATTAAGATCTAAGCATGGATGCTGAATAGCCTCCCATGACGCTGGTGGCGCCTATCTGATCGATCAGCACCCCACCCCTTGGGGCCCATAACGAGAGTATACAAATCAGGCATCTGAACAGATATTCTCCGCTTGGTGCAAACATCTGCGATCATGCGAAACTGGGTGAGAGGCGCATCTGAATAGGAGTACTGCGGTGCAGAATTCCAGAGTGATCGCTTGGAGCTGGGATAGTGCACTGAGATGTTGCAAGTCGTGGACGAATTCATCCATCTCTCGCGCTGAGGGCGATTTTCCGATGGGGTGTTTGCCGCTTAACGTCCCGATAAAGACGAGGTTTAATGTGCGCAGGTGGATCGCGGGCTCGGTGTGTCGAGTTGGGGGCGGGGCAGGGCCAATCAATGGCAAGGGTAGTGGGGTCGGAACGGGGAGCGGGCTGGGAGGTGTTTGCGGGAAAGCGCCGCAAGACATTGTCTCAGGCTGTACATGTGATGTGGGGCATGCGGGAGGGAGTGAGTTCCATCAATACGGAGTGCTCGGAGATTTGGACAGCAATTGATGATAGCAGCGACGTCGATCTGACAGAGAGTGATAGAGAGGTAGTGGATGGAGGATCCGTTTGCCTGGATTCCGGCGAGGAGATCCTCATCAATCGGCCGTGATAGGAGGCCGAGGTCTAGCCGGTTAAGCGTGTTCCAAGAAGCCCCTAAAATCCATCCGAAACCCGTAAGAAATCCGCCGCCATAACCGGCCACGGACAATCGACGGAGACGAAATGGAGCTGGGGGATGATCAGGGTTTATCTCGACTGCAGTCAGGTTCCCTTCAAAGGAAAACGTTTCCAGAGCAGGTGTGAGGACTAAGAGATCGACGAGACTTTGCAGCGAGCCAATATACTGGTGGAGACGAAGAGTTGTAAGTCGTTCAAAGGGATCGTGACGAGAAAGAACGTCGAGAGTAATAGGAGGGAGGAATGGCGAACGCGGATCAAAGGCATTACTCTGATCGTCCGGTCGCCATTGGAGAAGGGAAAGGATGCGGACACGATGGCAGCGACGCAGAATTTCGAAGACGTGCCACCGAGAGAGCGCACGATGATCTCTGCGTTCCGTATTATCCCTCCCGAGCTCGAGCACTTGGACAGCATTCCCTAGAATCCGCGCGGAGGATAAAAATCCAAGAAGTGACTGTGCTTGTGACGACCTGTAGAGCTTTGCAGAATGCAACATGCGCAACTGGGCGGGGAGAGTCCAGGCTCTGCAGACAAGAGAGCATGCGGATAGTTGTCGCCGAGCAATGTACGGATCAACCTCATATGGATCGTACAGATAGCCCCGGATGGCGTCTGAAGAACGATCCAAGTCCGGGATCTCACTGACTTGGGCTTCACAAGCCTCGAAGACAAGATAGAGGCAATCGAAGGATAATACAGCCCTCGTGGTAGAAACCTGAGGTGCAGTCTATGCCATGGGTTTTAGTAGAGACAGGTTGGTGGAGGCGGCACCCTGACCTTGCTGTTGTTGAACAGTCGCAAAAGTACTTGGGCGGGAGTCCATTGGACAGAACTGTTTTTGAGACGTCGTCGCTCACTGGTTACGACCAAATAAAGCAAGGTTAGTAGGGTCCTTAAGACTGCTACGATGCTTACCACCCAGGAGCCTGACTTAGAACGGTGGCCATGAAAGTTATGAAATTCTCATCTTATGACCTTATCAAATTTAACTCGTGCATTGGGGGAAAGTGACTGAAGATTATTAGTGGAATTGCTTCCGGAACCAGGCGAAGACGTCAAAGAAGGATCAGCGAAGACGGATCAAAAAGGCAGGGGAGACAGTGATTTTCGTGTGTATTATGTTAATTCGTTATACCCAGGCCCACAAAAATAGATAAGAACCCATCCACACCAGCAAGCGTGCTGTTCAACCATGCGATTTCCGCGTCCCCAGGTGTCACGACCCCCTGAATGATGGCATACGCAAGAGGGGCTGATGGTGGCGGAGGAAATAGGAGGGGCACATGGGCGCGCATCAGATCACGAAGTGTCGTCGGGCGGCCTTTGAAAGAGATACGTTAACATATTCCAGTTCGCTTAGGGAACACAGGATAGGTTACCATCTTCGCTCAGGGGTTGGACAATGTCTTGCAATACAGGGCCATCGGGAAGGTGTATTCGAACTGGTACACTCCGTACAGTGTACGCACTATCATGCGAGCTACCCGGATCTGTAGATTGAGAACGCGTATGTGGCTCGTGATGACTGGGAGAAGATGTTGGATGAACGGTAGGTGCAGGAAGGACTTTAGAAGCAATTCGCCAGAACTCCTCGAAGTTGTCTAAATTCAGGAGATAAGATCAATGTATGCTTTTGGGTAGAATCCGGCGCGCAAAGTCACGCACGGTCGCGGAGACCTTCCCACATTCCATCTTGGTCTTGTTTTCGTAAGCTTGTTACACGCTTTGTGTTGCCCCAGCGTAAGAAATCCGCTTCTTTGATTTGTCCCATAAATGCTTGCTTGCAGGCCTCTGCAGTGGGGGAAGTGAAAAGTTTGTCGTTTGGTGGGGAGGCGAGATGCAGGGTAAGGCGCAACGGTTCAGCAGGCGTAGGATCAAAATCAGGACCGTTAAGATAGGTCGACGCTACAGTGGCAGCCACTCGCGCCGAAATTGTATGGCTGTCATACAAGGAGCCTATGGGCCAGTGCCTACGTCTACACGTCAGTGAATGGGGCACAGGAGACCGCGTATACCCTCTGCTACCATTTTATTACATTGCCGACGCCAGTCTCTTCAAACCACCAATCTTCTTCCTTGATTGTTGCTGTATCGTCCAAAACGATCTCGGCCAGGTGCCGCTTTATGTCGGGAAGTAATAGGGGTAGGTACGATATCCGTGGTGCTTGGATCTACGAAAACACCACAATCAGTGGCTCAGCTTGACACTCATGTCGTAAAGCAAGAGTGCACACGTAATAGTATTCCAGGCTCCTGTCGCTATTCGCTGGCAGCTCCTTCAGATCTATTTTGATCTCGATTGGCACGGTGCCATCGAATACCTTTCTGGACATCAACGCAAATTCTCGCAGAGAAGAGGAATGGGACACTGAACCAGTCGCCGAAAAAGGGTTATGGCCGCAGACTGAGAATTGGAGATATTGGCGTTGAGCATTGATTGATTGTTATATTCCGTTCCCGAGGGGGACATCGACCTTGGCTACACAGAGCACTGCAGAGGGGCCTCGGGACTTCCCGAACCTCGCGTGACAGTGACGTGCGCTTCACACGAAGTCGCCAGGTTGAGTCGCAGCAACAGTATCAATGCTGGGGCTCCTCAAGGTCGGAGCAGCCACAGAGTTCTCTACAATGGCTTCAAAACATACAGCGCTGCACCAGAGGGATACACCTGGTTTGATTCGGGTATGGTCTCTCTGGATTTCGCCATGGGTGTGAAATCCATTACCATGTTTCTTGTGGCTGGTATGGCAGCAACTTGACAAGTCAGCTTTTTGGCATAAACAAATCAGTTTTGCTTTGACGGTTCTGAAGTCTTCAAAGTCTGGCTTCCGGCCCTTTAAAGCAGAATTGCGTTTGCGGATGCTCACTACCATGTTGAATGTCCATGTGGTCCTTGGACTAACCAACTGATGATGCGAAGCTGGTTTTCATGAAGGAGGTTTTTGAGCGAATTCCTCTGTGCGGCGTGCGCGTGCAGCAAGAAATATAATTGGAATCCCCTCACTTCATGTCATCAGATGGGTTTTGCGAATGATCGGAGTTAAACGTCAGAGTTAACAACAAGGATGAATGAGGTGAGAGGCTTCTCACCACAAGTGATTAGACTACCTTAGGGTTTTTCAAACACAGATTTGATGTTTTCTCGCATTTCATATGGATCTCAAACCAGTCTTGGCATAACCCCACGCCCAGCACGAATCATTCCTATGCATAAGGAGCCAGCTCAGCCCCCTCGATGCAAGAGTCTGAGTAACTTGCCTTGTGGTCGACTTAACATCGAGCTATGTTTCACATGAAGACTTCTTCCCCCTTCTTTGCCGTCGCGGTATCACTTCTCCCCATTTTTCCGAGGCAGCTGCCGGCGTACCTTGGAGCATTTCCAATGTACCCGTCACCGGCCTTACGGACATAGCATTCCTTCTCTCCATTGCCAACGCCCCACCCCCCTTCCCCCCCCCAAAAAAGGGCTACTACTTTGCCCGGCAATTCAGTTTCAAGGGATCCGGTATCGGCTACACTGGTCTCCGGCCGTGAGCGAATGCCACCAGCGACGGAGAGACATTCTTCCACACTCGTGCCATCTTCTCCAATTTCATCAAGGGCTCAACCACCGTCGACCGAAATTGTCACGAGGGCGCTGACGGTGGTGCAGGTGTGGGCTACGGCATGGAGTTCTTGGCTCCGTCCGCAGACTACTATGTCCTCGAGATTCGAAATACCCAACGCACGATGTGGAACGGTACGGTTGTGGATGCGCTTACGCCGAGCCGATACCACATCGGTTCATACACGCTACCAGCTGGCACGGAGGGTATTGCAGGGACCCAAGTCAGTTTTGTGGAGTATTTTTTGCCATCCGACTGTCCAGAGTTGCCGTATGCCTCGGTGGAGTTTGGGACCCCGGTGACGTCGAACCGAGGCTCGGTAGGGTGGTTGGAAGATCCCTATGAATCTGGGGATTGTGTGGGGAAGATCGACTTCAAGTGGAAGCGTACCCCACGAGGGATCGAGATGAGTTTCGGTTTCAAAGTGGTCGAGTACGTCTCGACTTTGCAGCGCATTGCGAAATCCATCCTTTCGTCGATTTGGTCCGGCATGTGACTTGGCGGATCCCTTTTCTGTATGGCTTGATGTGTATTCATACTGTTTGACCGGGCACGACCCTCATGATCCTCAACTCATGCCCGATCTCTAGAACGTGGATAAGCGCGACGTGAAGGCAAAGCTGAGATTGGGCATATCTACGGTGGTGATGATTCTCAATTGCCTTATTGGGGTACCTGCGAAACCACATGGTCGCTTCGAGTCTTCGAGACCGCTCAAGCCTCCCAGCCTCAAACAACCTACCTAGGACAAAAGGTGCTTATAGAAAAGAATCAAGGTATTACGTCAAAGGCAAAATAAGAAAACATGTATGCATTATAGGACGTGGCTCCAAAACCGGCCATGTGTGCGAACTCTGGTTAAGCTGTCCAAGTTTCTTTGTTTTAGTGAAAATGTCAACACACTGCGTTGCACAGCACATCGGACAAAAAAGGCTAGTTTCTCATTCAATCGGCATGGCCCGTGATCCTGTCCACCTTTGCGAGGTTATTCAAGGCCGCCACTCCACAACGCTGTGGTCGGTCTCGATCGTCGTACCAGAGGGTAGATATAACAACAGATAGAAATTCGGCGTCCAGAGTGAGCGCACCCCATAAAGGTGATGAATGATGTGCTGACAAGGCGGTTGGCTGTGTATCCATGTCTTCCTTTTATCGTATCCCATAGAATGACAGGCACCCCAGAATATACTGAAATATTTAGAGACCAGCATAATCGCAATCCTGGAAAATCCCGTAAAGGTGTCCTGCGCCTCTGGCTTATCCGTGGCCTCGCCCTCCTCTGTATTTGCTCACTGAGCACCGGGAGCCATTTGTGAGTCTCATCTCCAACACCTCGGCCCTCCGATTTCCAACTTGAGCAATCTTCCCTTTTACAGTGGTTCCGAATTCCTTGGACCCTTGAAGAGTAGTCTCATTCGCGATCTTCACTCAAACAATGTAGAATTCTCTGCTATCCTCGCATCCTATTCGGTTAGTCTATAATATCATTTTGTATGCATTGGGGGCTTAGTCTCGACGAATGTCAAAGGTAAATAATACATGGACACCTTTAGTAGCTGGACTTCTTGCCGCCACTCTCGGAACCGCGTGGTCGAGTTTAATCGCGACCTCGTTGATCCTCCTTGGCCAATCCATACTATTCCTGGGGCGTCGCATGTCCTCAATAGGGACCATGGCCGCCGGACTCTTTGTCTTTGGATTGGGAGCCTCCCCATTGTCTGTTGTACAAGTGGGAATCCCGTTCTTTCCCATACAGCACACTCTTCTGATCGTTCATATCCGCCAGGAAACTATAATTGTGCGATTCTTCTCAAACCACGGGTTAGGGCTATCCCTTGCACTTGGGCTTGTAGCCGGGAAGGGTGCCTCGTTTGTCGCGGCTTTGACGAGCTATCCATTAGCCCAGAATCATGGCCCCCTGGCGCCCTTCTTCGTTGCGACTATGCTTGCGATACTCTCCTTTTCAATCAATATATTGTACCTCCGTGGCTCGAGATGGCTGGCCTCTGGCTCAGGTGTCGAACCCGAAGCCAACGAGCTGCAAAAAATGCCATTTTCCAGCACTCCCATCACTGAGAGCGAGGCTTTGAAACACGTCTCTGCTAAGAAAAGAGTCATGCTGAGTGACATCGCCAAGCTTGGTGACGTGTTCTGGCTGTATCTCATCCTGAATTGCTAGTAGTCTTTTGTGTGTTCGTTCGTGAAGTCTTCACTGACACAATTGCGTTCTCCAGTCCTCTGTGGAATAATCTGGAGACCCTTCATGTATATGGCTGCAAATATTATTCAACTCCGGTATGGCTATTCCGAGTCGGATGCAGGAGAGGCGGCGTCATTACTCCATGCTGGAGGCATAGTGATGTATCCAATTGTGAGTATGCATCTTTCTTCCGGCCGTGACACCTCTGATGTTGTGTGGTGTTAGTGTGGATTCCTTACCGATCGATTCCGGCGGGACGCCATTGTGTACAAGTTATCTATGCTAGCTTCTGTGTTGACCCTCTCTTCTTATATCTGGTTCCTTCTTCCTCCAACTTGGACGAAGTCTGCACTCCCAGGTGTTCTTTTCTTTGGAGCTGGACTAGGATTCGGCCCCTGTATGTGCGGACGCCTCAATGCCAGTGGGCCCGGCGCTAACGTGTTTCCTTGTAGTGCTCCTTGTTCTCATGGTCCCCCAGATCGTGCCATCGGTGTACGTCCCCACAGCGCTGGGTGCCCATAAAAGTGTATGCTCGTTTCCATCAGTCAATGTGGTCGGCAATCTGATGGCCCCACTATAGATCGAATCCGCTGGATCAACAATATCACTTACCCTTGCAGGGATTATCTTAGATGAGAAGATATTCAAACCTCCTTCAAAACATCCCCTGGGCCCTTCTTCCCCGGTACCCTCTCCACGGGAGCTACCAACAATCGACCCATCCCACCAAAGTGCTATATACCGCCTCCTGTTTGTCTTCGCATTCCTAAATTTCCTACAGCTGGCGTGCCTCATGTTTCTTTGGAAGCTCGACGTCAGCAAACGAGGCCCTACCGGCTATCAAATCCTTTCGGGCGACATGGCCCCTCCACATGAAAGTGGAGATAGGGAAGAAAACGATCTAGACAGGGACCCCGAACACGACTATCATCTTCGTCGCGTCCCCAATCGATCATCTACGGATGTTTCCCTCTCACATAACCCTCCCGCTGATCGCATCTCTCGCCCATCGTCCATTCCTACCGGACTCCGTGGAGACGGGGAGTTTGTGGTGACGGAGACAGAAATCACAAGAGGAAAGATCTTGTTCAAGATCTCAATAGCCCTCGTTGTGGCTGCTTGGATGTTTTATTCCATTACGCTCCTGACGGACCTTATAGGACGGCAAGGAGATAAATGACCGACCCATAATACCTCTGCTACCATTCGGCTCTTTCAGATACCCAAAACCAGTTCAAGACGATTCTAAATATTGAACTCAAAAGCTGCGCTAGATCACTTCAGCGGCTGGAACTCCACCCTGGGTCCGTTTACTAGTTTGAGGACAGGAGTCTTCCACGGTGGGCATACACGTCCAGGGTTTCAGCGACTAATATACATACACCCACATTTTGGACACATCTCGTTCATTCTTGTTGCACATCATACGTACGGCCCCTAGAATAGGTCTGGCCTTCTTGTCTACTCCGGAAATACTTCCTTGAGAATAGGTTCCAATAATCATATGGGTTTCGACGTGTCTCCCAGATGGGGCGGTCTCGGGCATTGCTGGATACATGATACTGAATGATCGCGTAATAGGAAAGGAGCAGGGGCGGTGGTCAGGTTGAGAAGTGATGCGTCGACAACATTGGGAAGAGGGCAGTATAAGAGACTCATCGGACTCACCAGAAGTTATAGACGGGACGCCCGAAGAGCGAGTTTATCTTAAGTGTCTTTGCCCACCGCTCGTACTGTTGAGGCTCTCATGGACATCGGGCGAAAAGACCATACAGGAACTGGGGGGAAGAGCAAAGCTGAGTGATGCATTACTTTCATCGTGATCCTATCAGCGGAAGCGCAATCAGGGGAAAGACGTACATTGACTACAGGAATGTTCCCACAAGAAGGCGGATGCCGCGCTTACCTTGATCGCCTCCATTCAAGTTGTTTCCCTGCGTCACTGGCACTTGCCATGGATAAGGATCTCCATCTGGTAGTGGAACTCCCTGGGACCATCTTCATGTGCGCCGGGAAGTTTACTCCCAGGGAGGAGGGCCATGTTCAAGGAGATCCTCCTTTGCTAGATTGAGACCAAAACCAGAGCGTTCAGCTTGGGTCGGATGTATACCCCATCCTCCTTCTGGTCGCCGATCGACTCTCTTGCAGCAGCCGATTTTCCGTCCTAATCGACTGACATGGCGTCGTCAGGCTCCTAATAGTTGATCCACTCTGGCTGGTACTCAACTTGTCGTCCCCGAGTTTGAGTCTGGGTCCCAGTCCAAGGAATTGAGGACCCTATGGGGCCCGGCTGTTGCAGCTGGCGGCGGCGACACTTCGCACCTGAGGGAGTTGGAGGGCCCTGCCGTAGGATTCGATAGACCGTAACTCGCATATGATGTATCCCATTCCTAATTCCAGTTCGGTGGGATTTGGGAGCCGGAGAGCAATGAGTGCTACGGACTCCAACGAAAAGGACCAATTCATATCGGTTGAGCAGGTGCGGGAGAACGCTGATATATCTACAAGGATATACCAACCTCATGCACGTTGCCTGGAGATCTCTGCTCTTTATTCTGGTAATTCATTCCCCTCTCCTGTTGACATATCTGGTGGCTATATGCTATACAGAGGTTTCCTGCATGGGTGCATCCGTGGAACTAATATATTAGAATAATAGAGACGTCTGTGCTGGAATCTTTTGCGCATGCCTGATCGACGAGAGTTCCTTCATCCGGTATAATCTATGCATGTAAGTGCACAGGGAAATTTCTGGTGTCCTGGTTGCATTGGTATTCTCCACAATTTCCCAGGACAGCATCACAAACTTTGCATCCCAAAATGCGTAATCATCTTCAGGTGTATCAACCGCAAGAGAACGGACGGAGGAAGCTGAAATACGAAGTGACCGGGTATTGTTAGGTGGTGCGTGATAATGTATCGACTTGCGTTCCCCATCGATGTTCTGACTCCTCCGTCGAACACGGACCATGAAGCGGAAGACAGGGGACTCGCAAAGGGAAGAACAATATGAGATGCTGCCTTCGGTCGGGATGCTGATGTGCGGAAAAACTTCCAATCCAGAGTAGCTGGATCCGAATTAATTTATCACCGTTGGCCCTCACTTTCGATGTCGCTCGAGCCCATACAACAAAAATCTAGAAAGCGCGACAAATCCACACCAAAAATTTTACTTCACACACAACCTTGAACATGGGGACGATCCCTAGCAAAGAGACAGAGCAAGAGGGCTTGGAGAAATTCTACTCTGGCTGTTCCTGCAAATGCAATACGGTGTGGCAAATTTTATAATTTTATTAACTGTGTGCCCATAGTAACTTCGGCACTCGTGACGAAGTGAATCCTCCCAAATACAGTCAACATTGCTTTCCTCCCTCGGCCCGCGGGGCTGGTGTCTATTAGGGATGTCACGGAAAATATTCGGTTCACTGGCATACTTGTGAACCTTGGGTTCATTCTCTGACAAAGAATTGCTGGAATGGGCAAGAATGGAAATCTCAAGTTTGAGATTGAGTATTCAGGCTCTCGACCTAGGATTTGACGTCTGGTGGCTCCAAGTCGCAGATATTCCCCCTATTACGTAATACCCACTCCCTATACGATGCAGCCACATGAGTCTTCCTTCCCCGGTCGCCGAAATTAAATTTTCATCTCATTCGAACTCCGCCTGTTCACAAGGGGTTAACCGGGAGCCCCTTACCCCTCTACAACGCTCTGGTCGGTTTCGATAATCGTCCCCGAGGGTGAGTGTACCAACAGATAGAAATTCGCTGTCTAGAGTGAGCACATCCCCTAGAGAAAATGAATAGTCCAGGCGTACTGACAACACCGTTGGTTGTGCATCCATGTCTTCATGCGTCGAATAGAATGCCAGGAGTCCTACGCGTCTGGGCCATCCGTGGGCTCGCCCTCCTCTGTATTTGCTCGCTGAGCACCGGGAGCCATTTGTGAGCCCGATCCCAACATCCGGCCTCCCGCTAGCCAGCTTGAGCTATCCTCCCTTTCACAGTGGTTGCGAATTCCTTGGACCCTTGAAGAGTAGTCTAATTCGCGATCTTCACTCGAACAATATAGAATTCTCTGCTATCCTCGCATCTTATTCGGTCAGTCCATAATACCGTTTCATATCCATTGGGAACGCTTATTCTCGACGAATGTGAAAGGTGAATAATACATGGACACCTTTAGTAGCTGGACTGCTTGCTGCCACTCTCGGAACTGCGTGGTCGAGTCTAATAGCGACCTCGCTGATTCTTCTCGGCCAATCCACACTATTTCTGGGGCGTCGCGTGACCTCAATAGGAACCATGGCTGCTGGACTGTTCATCTTTGGATTGGGAGTCTCTCCGTTATCTGTTGTACAGGTGGGAGCCGCATCCTTTCCCGTACAGGACGTCCGTCCGATCGTTCATATCACCTAGGAAACTATAATTGTACGATTCTTCTCAAACCATGGGTTAGGGGTATCCCTTGCATTTGGGCTCGTGGCCGGGAAGGGTGCATCGTTCATTGCAGCCTTCACGAGCTATCCATTAGCACAGAATCATGGCCCTCTGGCACCCTTCTTCGTTGCGACTATGCTTGCGATATTCTCCTTTTCAATCAATGTGTTATACCTCCATGCCTCGAGATGGCTAGCCTCTGGCTCAGGCGTCGAACCTGACCCCAACGGGCCGCCATTCTCCAACACGCCCATCACGGAGCGCAGTGCATTAAAACACGTCTCCGCTAAGAAAAGAGTCATGCTGAGCGACATCACCAAGCTCGGTGATGTGTTCTGGCTTTACCTCGTCATGAATTGCCAGTAGTTTTTTTTGTGTTTGTTCGTAAAGTCTTCACTTATGACATTGTGTTCCCTAGTCCTTTCTGGAATAGTCTGGAAACCCTTTCCGTACATTGCTGCAAATATTATTCAACTCCGGTATGGCTATTCCGAATCCGATGCAGGTAAGACAGCGTCGTTACTCCATGCCGGAGCCATAGTGCTATACCCAATTGCGAGTACGGATTTCTTTCTGCCGGGGGTCACTCCTCTGATGTTGTGCCCGATGCCAGTGTGGATTCCTTACCGATCGATTCCGGCGGGACGCCATTGTGTACAAGTTATCTATGCTAGCCTCTGCGTTAACCCTCTCTTCTTACATCTGGTTCCTTCTTCCTCCGACCTGGACGAAGTCTGCACTCCCAGGTGTCCTTTCCTTTGGAGCAGGACTCGGATTTGCTCCCTGTATGTGGGAGCGCCCTGCCAGTGATGCCAGTGGGCCCGGCACTGATGTGCTTCCTTGTAGTGCTGCTTGTTCTCCTCGCCTCCCGGATTGTGCCATCAACATACGTCGCTACAGCGCTAGGTGCTCATAAAAGTGTACGCTCGCCCCAATCAGTCAATGTCGTCTGCAAATCTGATAAGCCCACTACAGCTCGAATCCGCTGGATCAACAATATCACTTACCCTCGCAGGGATTATCTTAGATGGGAAGATATTCAAGCATCTTCCAAAAGAAACCCTGGACCCCTCCCCGAAACTGTCTCTACGAGAGTTAGTACCAACGGACCCATCTCCTCAAAGTGCTATCGAACGCCTCCTGTTCGTCCTCGCATTGCTAAACTTCCTACACCTGGTGTGCACCTGGTTTCTTTGGAAGCTCGACATCAGCAAACGAGGCCCCAATGGCTACCAAATTCTTTCGGGAGACACAGCTCTTCCACACGAAAGTGGGGAAGGGGAGGACAGGGATCCAGAGAGGGACGCGGAACGCCACCATCATCTTCGTCACATCTCCAGTGAATCGATCAGCGTCCCCCTCTCACATAACCCTCCCGCCGATCGCATTTATAGCGCAGCGTCTATTCCTACTGGACTCCGCGGAGACGGAGAGTTCGTGGTGACGGAGGCAGAGATCGCAAGAGGAAAGATCTTGTTCAGGATCTCAATAGCCCTCGTTGTCGCTACTTGGATGTTTTATTCCATTACGCTCCTGATGGACCTTGTAGAAAGGCAAGGAGATGACTGACATGTAATACCTAAGCCAATTCGGCTCTTTCACAATACCCAAAACCATGTTGAACATGAGTTCAAAACGATTCTAAATATTCAACTCCACCTGTACATCACTCCCGGTTGCTGCGGTAATCATTCGTCACAACAGGTAGCGCATAGTATGAACCAACGTGGGTCTGGCGCTTCGTGACCATATCCAGAACTGCGCCACTCCACGTCGTGCCTTGGGTATTAAGAATATCGATGAAATCGCGTATTCGTACGGTCGAACCTGCCTAGAGAACACCACGGCGTAGCTCACTCCGCCTGGATTCCCGCGCCATTGTGGCAGCTTGTGTTTGAGGCGGTTTTTCCGGGAACGAGAGTGCAGAGATTGCTTGTGTCGCTGGTGTTAGGTTGGGGCTGGAGATCTGTGTAGTCAGCATAAGCCTGGTCCTCGAAATTGAACTGTTGGGAAAAGCAGTAGCCGATTACGGTGGGGGGGGAGGTTACGAAGGAGAAGGGGAATGCTATGTCTTTAAGGCCGGAGGCAAGTACATTGGAAATGTCCAGTATAGGCCGACACCTGCCGTAGTCAAAGTGGGCAGAAGCGATAGCGCGGCGGGGAAGAAGAGGAGAGATGCCTTCATGTGAAGCATAGTTTGGTGTTGCCAGGTTGCTCAGACTCCTTGGAGGGGGCTCAGCTCGCACCACAGCGGCATCTCTTCTACACAATCTCCAACGACGACCTCACTCGAGCAGGGCCCACAAGGCAACACGTCCAAAATCCACACTATGCGATAATAGCTGGTAGAACGGTACTAACGGGGATCCAGACGGGAGTTGTAGCGCGGACCTTCTCGAAGCCGTATTATACCAAGGCACGATGTGGAGTGATGTCGTTGTCAATCGGTCACGAGGGGGTTAATCGACGCCAAATCCTATATGCCACAATGCTTAGGATAGGTAGGGCCTGGGACGAGAGGAGCTCATAGAAAAGAATCTGAAGTCAAAGGTGAAACAGCCCTGATCGCGTATTTTTTGGGCCAATTTTGAGTCAAAAACATGGATGAGTTATAGAGGGGAGTCTGGAGGAAACGGCTCCAAAACTGGCCATATGCAAACGCCGCGACAACAGCAATAATACAACAATGGATTGGTGTTGAGTTGCGGTTGCCATCGGCTTTGCCCGTCGAAATTAAATTTTAATTTCGTCTGACTCTATCCCAAAGGTACCTATAACAACTGCTGGAAATTTGCCATCCAGAGTGAGCACATTTCCTAAAGATAATGCATGCTGACAACACCCTTGGCTGTGTATCCATGTCTTCATGCGTCACATAGCATGCCAGGCGTCCTGCGCGTCTGGCTCATCCGTGGACTCGCCTTCTCTGTATTTGTTCACTGAGCACCGGGAGCCATTTGTGAGCCCGATCCCCAACATCTCGGCCCTTCGATAGCTAGCTTGAACAATCTTCCCTTTTACAGCGGTCGCGAATTTCTTGGACCTTTGAAGAGTAGTCTCATTCGCGATCTTCCCTCAAACAATATAGAATTCTCTGCTATCCTCGCGTCCTATTCGGTCAGTCCATGATACCGTTTCATATGGACTAGGAACGCTCAGTCTCGATGAATATGAAAGGTAAGTGATACATGGACACCTTTAGTAGCTGGACTGCTTGCTGCCACTCTCGGAACTACCTGGTCGAGTCTAATAGCGACGTCCCTGATCCTTCTCGGCCAATCCACTACTATTCCTGGGGCGTCGCATGACCTCAATAGGGACCATGGCTGCTGGACTGTTCATCTTTGGATTGGGAGTCTCCCCATTGTCTGTTGTACAAGTAGGGTCCCATCCTTTCCCGTACAGCGCCGCTCCTCTTGACCGTTCATGTCCTCCAGGATACTATACTTGTACGATTCTTCTCAAACCACGGGCTTAGGGGTATCCCTTGGGTTTGGACTGGTAGCCGGGAAGGGTGCATCGTTCGTTGCGGCTTTAACGAGCTATCCATTAGCACAGAATCATGGCCCTCTGGCACCCTTCTTCGTTGCGACTATGCTTGCGATATTCTCCTTTTCAATCAATATGTTGTACCTCCATGCCTCGAGATGGCTAGCCTCTGGCTCAGGTGTCGAACCCGAAGTCAACGAGGCACCATTCTCCAGCACTCCCATTACGGAGCGCGGAGCTTTAGAACACGTCACGGGTAAGAAAAGGGTCATCTTGAACGACATCGCCAAGCTTGGTGACGTGTTTTGGCTTTACCTCGCCACGAGTTGCCAGTAGTTTTTTATGTGTTCGTTCGTAAAGTCTTCACTTATGACTGTGCGTTCCCCAGTCCTCTCTGGAGCCGTTTGGAAACCTTTCCACATATTGCTGCAAATATTATTCAACTCCGGTATGGCTATTCCGAGTCGGATGCGGGCAAGACAGCGTCGTTACTCCATGCTGGAGGCATAGTGCTGTTTCCAATTGTAAGTAGGCGTCTTTCTTCCGGAGGTGACTCCTCCGACGTTGTGTTGTGGCCAATGTCAGTGTGGATTCCTTGTCGATCGATTCCGGCGGGACGCCATTATGTACAAGTTATCAATGCTAGCCTCCGTGTTAACCTTCTCTTGTTACATCTGGTTCCTCCTTCCTCCAACCTGGACGAAGTCTGCACTCCCAGGTGTCCTTTTCTTTGGAGCTGGTCTGGGATTCGCTCCCTGTATGTGGGAATGCCCTGAAGCCAGTGGTCCCGGCGCTGATGCGTTTCCTTGTAGTGCTCCTTGTTCTCATCGCACCCTTGGTTGTGCCATCAGCATACGTCGCTACAGCGATAGGTGCTCATAAAAGTGTATGCTCGCTCCAATCAGCCAATTGTCGTCCGCAAATCTGACACCCCCCACTACAGCTTGAATCTGCTGGAGCAACAATATCACTTACTCTCGCAGGGATTATCTTAGATGAGAAGATATTCAAACATCCTCCAAAGAAACCCCTGGACCCCTCCCCGATACCATCTCTACGCGAGTTACCATCAACCAAGCCATCTCCCCAAAGCGCTATAGAACGTGTGCTATTTGTCTTTGCATTCCTAAACCTATTACACCTGGTGTGCATCTGGTTCCTTTGGAAGCTCGAGATCAGCAAACGAGCCCCTAATGGCTACCAAATCCTTTCGGGAGACACAGCTCTTCCATACGAAAGTGGAGAAAGGGAAGAAAACCATCTGGACAGGGACGCGGAACACCGCCATCATCATCGCATCTCCAATGAATCCATCGACGCCCCTCTCTCACATGACCCACCCGCCGATCTCATTGCTGGCACATCATCTATTCCTACTGGACTCCACGGAGACGGGAGGTTCGTGGTGACAGAGGCAGAAATTGCAAGAGGAAGGATCTTGTTCAGGATCTCAATAGCCCTCATTGTCGCTACTTGGATGTTTTATTCCATTACGCTCCTGATGGACCTTGTAGAACGCCACGGAGATGATTGACTGACATGTACTGTAATGCCCTGGGTACCATTTGGCTCTTTCACGATACCCAAAACCATGTTGAAAGAGGAGTTCAAAACGATTCTGCATATTGAACTCAAAACCTGTGCAAGATCCCCTCAGCCACCAGGACTCCAATTAGAGAGCCCTCCACTTACCGGTTCAAGGACATCAGCTGGTTTGATCAACACCTCCACTACCGTGCCTGAATCCTGCGGCGAGTTGACAGTAATATATTGCTTTGGGGTCCCACGGTACGGCAGGACCCGTGTCTTCCTCCTGAAAGGCCACTTTGCCATCATGGCTACCAGTATGAGAGGGCTCACGCAGGTGACTCTTTATATGCAACAAATGCAACCCATCCCCTCTCTCAAGCTGCTCCTAGTTTATCGCCGATATCCGGGCGTCACGCGTTCACGACCTGGAGAAGAAGCGAATCAACAAGGAAATGGCTCATATTCGGAAGAAGTTCAAAGGTTTGGCATGCAATAAAGTAGTTGACATGATTAATTAAGCCTTGGTCTCACGTGTAGATGGACAACTCGATGGGTACCAACAGAAGAAATAGTAAGTCAAGACAGCATCATTCTTGTACAGTTCTGAATGGTTATATTCCGGACCAGTTTGTCAAAGGTAGATCCATCTACGTCTCTTGTGCACCGAGAGCGGTAACACTATTATTCTCTAGATTATTTTCACATATATCCTAGGTTATCCCGTCGAGATTGGCCACATGGAGGCTGTAAACTTGATCTCAAGTTCGAAGTACAGTGAGAAACAAATAGTACGTCAAGAGAGATATTCCCGTGGCCGAGGAAATATCTGGGATCTTTGACTGATGGCCACACAGGGTTATCTGGCTGTCACTTTATTGATGCACGAAAATTCGGACTTCCTTCGACTGGTCACAAATTCTATCCGGAAAGACTTGGACTCTAATAACGAAATTAACAATTGCCTTGCACTTCATGCAATCGCTAATGTCGGTGGACAAGAAATGGCGGAGGCCTTAGCTCCGGACGTTCATCGATTGTTAATATCGCCGTAGGTGTCTCTCGGTCAATTTCGAGATCATTGCTGACGCCATTTCGCAGAACATCCCAAAGCTTTGTGAAGAAGAAAGCTGCATTAACACTTCTTCGACTCTACCGGAAGCATCCTGACGTTATTCCTGCTGACGAGTGGGCATTACGAATAGTGTCCATCATGGATGATACGGATTTGGTGCGACATTCTTTCCGATTTCGCGTCTCAAGATCTTTAATAGCATTTGACTCATAGGGTGTCGTCATCTGTGTAACAAGTTTGGTCATGGCACTTGCTCAAGACGATCTCGATGCATACGCGGTCTGCTACACGAAAGCTGTGGACCGCTTGCACAAGGTACGACGGATTCCACATCTGACAATTTTAATTTGACGACCCCGGTCTGTTAGATCGTGATTGAAAAAGAGTTCCCGGCCGAATATCTTTACTACAAAGTTCCCACGCCTTGGTTGCAGGTTAAGCTTCTTCGCTTGTTGCAGTATTATCCCGCACCCGGTGAGTGGAACCCGTGTCCTGCGCATTCTGTGATGCACTGATTCTGAACCATCAGAGGACCCAACGGTACGCTCTGTAATCCACCGCGTACTGCAAGCAATCATGCAAAGCGCGTCGGAGCAATCGAAGAATGTCCAGCATAATAATGCGCAGAACGCGATCCTGTTCGAAGCTATTGGTCTGGCCATCCATATTGATGCCAAGTCATCGCTAGTTGCCTCTGCGGCTGTTTTACTCGCACGGTTCATCATGTCTAAGGAGACGAACGTTCGGTATCTTGGTCTCGACACGATGGCTCACTTGGCTGCTCGAGCGGACTCCCTAGAACCTATCAAGAAGCATCAGCATACTATCATCCTCTCACTCCGCGACCGTGACATTAGTGTGCGCCGACGGGCTCTTGATCTGTTATATAGCATGTGTGACGTAGACAACGCAGAGCTCATCGTGGGCGAACTCCTTCGTTATCTTAAAGTGGCTGATTATGGTTTACGAGAAGAAATGGTACTCAAAATTGCGATTTCGACCGAGAAGTTCGCCACGTCCTACAAATGGTATGTGGACACCATTTTGGAGCTCATCAGCTCGGCCGGAGACCATGTAGGGGACGAGGTGTGGTACCGAGTAGTTCAGATCACGACGAATACAGAAGATCTGCAAGAATATGCTGCCAAAGCAGTCTTTGAGCACCTCAAATCCCCGACCTGTCACGAAAGTCTTATCAAGGTTGCTGGTATGCAGACAGAAGGGGATGTCTTGGGCGTTTGCTGACACAACGTTTCCCCGCAGGCTATGTTCTCGGCGAATATGGCCATCTCATCGCCAACGAATCTGGCTATAGTCCCATGGAGCAATTCATTGCTCTACAGTCGAAATCCCATCTCTCCTCCGCCGCAACGAGGGCGCTCCTCCTTTCGACTTACATCAAATGGGTGAATGTATTCCCCGAGATCAAGCCTCAGCTGGTCAACGTGTTCGAACGATATCGCCATGTTCTGGACGCTGAGCTCCAACAGCGGGCCTGTGAATACCTAGCGATTGCCCAGCGCGGAGAGGAGGACGAGCTGCTCCCTCGTATATGTGAAGAAATGCCACCGTTCCCTGAAAGGGAATCGGCACTGTTGAGCCGGCTTCACGCCAAGCACGGCGATACGGGCGATAAGCGGACCTGGATCATCGGTGGAAAAGAGGCCAACATGGAACGCGAGGCGTCCAAGAAGCTTGGGACAATTCGGAGAACCACGACAGAGAACACTCTTCCCACGGCAGGCGACCCTGCTGCTCCCCCTGAGCTTATTCCCGACATCTCAGAGGGAACTTCCACTACAGCGACAGAGGGTGACATCCTATCCTCTCTAGCTGGTCTTAATATGAGTTCTACGCCGATCGCCCCCTCCCGTGGCCCATCATCGGCTGCTAGCCCTGCTTCAATGGCACCGGCTGGGGCTGCCAAGTTCGACGTTAGTGTAGGGATTGATCGATGGTTCGAGAAGCTCATCTATTCCAACGACGGCATTCTCTTTGAGGATGTGCAAATCCAAATTGGCGTCAAGTCAGAATTCCATGGGCATCTTGGTCGCGTTGCACTCTATTTCGGGAACAAAATGAGCCAGTCACTGACTGCCTTCACAGCGACGATCGATGGTATTGATCCTGAGGCCCTGTCAGTTACGTTCTCCAAGATCCCACAGACCCTCATCCACCCCACCACCCAATCACAACAACTCCTCCAGGTCGAATGCAAGAATCTGTTCACGGCTCCTCCCGTTTTACAAGTGTCCTTTGTGGCCGGCGCTCTGCAGACACATAGGTTGCGATTACCGATCATCATGTCGAGGTTCTTCGAGCCTGTGACGCTATCGCCAGAAGATTTCTTCGAACGTTGGAAACTAATAGGCGGGCCACCGAGAGAGGCGCAGAAGATATTTCCTATTCGACTCGATGCCAGTAGCAGAATCGACGTCGCAAAGCAGCAAAAGGTTGTGGCAGGATCGCGATTCCAGCTTTTGCACGGCATCGATCCTAATCCGGACAATGTGGTTGCCGCTGGGGTGTTGCACATGTCCACTGGAGGCAAGGTTGGCTGTCTATTGCGACTGGAGCCAAATAAGGAGGCCAAGGTGCGCAGCGATCTATTTTCCATCCAGATTCACCCATTAATCTGACGTCTGCCTTTTTTTAGTTGTGCCGTCTCACGATCCGTAGTACCTCTGAGACTGTCTCAGCGGAAATTTTGTCTTTATTGTCAAAGCCTTTGAATGCGGCGACAGCAACAACATGATGTCGATCATTAGGTGTTTTGTTATTTGATCCATACCATTGCTAATCACATAAATTGTACAACCGATGGAGGCCAGCGTCCACGGAAGACCCAACAAATAAATCCAGTATTAATGCAAATAGTACATGTGGAAGATTCAATAAATCCGAAATGGAGAAAGAGAAAGAAGGGAGGCTAGGGGGGATCATTGTTCATTCTTGTTGCGCTTCATACGCAGCACCCCCAGAAGGGCTCTGGCCTTCTTGCCTACGTCAGGAATACTGCTTTGAGAATAGCTTGAGGCGGTGCCAATAATAGGTTCGGGTTCGACTGGTCTTGCAGATGGGGCGGACTCGCCACGGCTGGATACATGACACTGGGTGATCGCGTAATAGGAACGGAGCAGGGGCAGTGGTCGGGTTGAGAGCGGCACTTTTGACCTTCAGAAGTGGGTAGGGTAAGGAGTCGTTGGATTCACTAAAGATCGTAGACGGTGCGCTCGAAGGGCGAGTTTGTTTGGAGTGCTTTTGCCACCGCTGGTACTGCTCCCGCTCTCATGGATGTCTTGCGAAAAAAACCATATGGGGACTGGGTGGGGATGAGAGGGAGACATTACTTTGATTGTGCGTCAGATCCGAAGACGAGTGTGTGGGCGAGAGTCCTCCCGTGACGCTGAAGTCCTGCACCATGTGGATCCAGCTGAGCGACGGCTTTCAGGGCTCGCCCTCAACTGACAAGCAGAGCATAGCGAAATTTTCGATCCGGCCGAGATGCTGTGAGCCAGCTGAGAGCTGAAGGGAGGCGGACGAGGCCAACGAGCGCTACGAATCACGGCAGACGTCACGGCAGCCAGAGTCTTCGCGAAATCAAACATGCGCGGAAATGTTGGGATCCCTTCCCGGCAGTGTAAAACAGTAAGATGAGAGATCCGATCCATCGCAGTATCTCGAATACGGTCCCTCTTGTTGGGGGGTGAGGTTCGTAATCCAGTCTAGGGGGCGCGGCGACGAAATCATAAGAATATAATCCATCATCATGGCGGATTGGGTTTTTTCTCCCGACAGATACTGATTCCATATAACCTGCTCGCTGCACGTACTCACTCCAGGGATTCCATGTTTGCCATTTTCTGGAGGACTTTGACGATTTCAGCCTGACTTGTCTCATCAGGAGGGGATGTTCTTACTCGAACGTTAGGATGCGAGGCCCGAGCGTCATATGGAAACCTGCACCTGAGGCGATGCGATATTCGACTGGATCCATAATAGCAAGTGTGAGAAATCTCAAAAAAAACAAAACGCTGCCGCGTGTGTGACGGCCTGCCACCGCAAGCTTCTCGGCTCCACAACGATGAAACTTGACTCGCACTCTAGTTCACCTATGATTGAAAATCGTCCGCAACTCCCTGTAGTGCGAAAAGTCAAGGAGGGAAGGGCAGCGAATTCTCAGTGACAGCGATCATGCACCTGGGGCACCCATTTGCGACAATTGTAAATAGAAGCCCACATTTCTGGTAGCCAGGACACAAATGTGGAGACATCCTGAGCGATCCCTTCAGCAGAATATTTTGTCGGATTTGTAGACGTCGAATGATATCAGTACGATATCGAACAATCGCACATATGGGCATGGGGAAGCTCTAGTGGTGCCTGTCGGGGGAGCCAGGGTTCCCGAGGCCAGATAGTGGCCAGATTGTCTTCCCAGGTTCCCTTTTTAGAAATGGCCCATGGAAATCGCATAGCAATAATTTCATAGGACTCTCTGCGCGAGGTGACTTGTCCCCATTTTAGGAGCAGAGTGCTCTGGCCCAGACTAACTGCGATGTACTTGTGTTCGGCTTCGGCCGACTCGATTTGGGCCTCGAAATCAATTCAGTTGGGCGACTTGACTCACGGCATGACTACTGCTGTGAGCCTGCAACGTCAACTTTTACGTGTTCGTTGCGAACTGGGATTGACATCGTGCATTGTCTGCTATGCAGCTGGAATATTTACAGTGTATACTTATACGCGATCGTGCTCAGGCTACATCTCTAATGTTCGATATATCTTGCTAAGGGAGTGTCCAGTCGCAATAGCGATGTCCGAGACAGAGAGGAACTCGCCCATTCGGACAATATGCATTTTTGGTTCTTTGGTGATGAAAAGGTTTCTGATTTATAAAGCTCCTCGCAGATCGGATCTGCAGATCCTCCAGGCTCAGATCGGATCTGCCAAAGGGTAGGCCTCTGTGAGGCTTCATCCGAGGATGGGGATCAGACAAAACCGCAGATCATCCAATGATCATCCGGATCCGCCACAGGAACATGGGTGAAAATTCACTGATTGGGAAGGAAAAAGCAGCTTCAAACACCCCAAACATGCAATGAAACGGCCTGAAACTGATACGGAATGGGTGCCCTTGCATTCTGATCCACCTGACTTGAATATATTCGTTGGTGCGGCCAATGCCGGGACGTGGGAGATTACCTTTCATGGTAATAAAATCATGTGCTGGGTTTTAGCTCCAGAATGCCCCCTCACCTAGGGCTCGCAGAAGTCCTAGTATGAGGCTCCGGCTTCAGGAACTACATCCGCCGACTGCATCAATTTTTAGTCCCAGTCGAACATCAGTATTGTAGTTGTGAGTAGGGCTGCCGATGTTCGGTTCAGGAAGCAAACATTTATGAACAATGTCCCGAACCGACATATTTCAGGGTAAAAATTGCTGAAGTGAGTTCAGCATCTTATTTCCTATTAAGAAGCCTACTATGTCTGAGGTGGAGAAGCTTGTACCTCCTCAGGTTCGGGAGGTCAAATGTTTGCATCCTGAACCGAACATCGGCAGCCCTAGAACTTGTGAGAAGTTGTGAAAAACTACCATGTACATCTTTAGGGTTGGAAAGCCCAGCTGAAAGGCACCAGTGATAAGAAACTTGTATGGTGGCCCATAGGGGTGTCCTTTGACTCCCCCTCGCGATCAAGTCTTACGAATATAGACAGCCATGTCCCCCTCTCTCCCTCCATATCCAAATGGCGGAAGGCCCGCACGCCGACGCCCCAGCGTCAACGCCGGCCTTTCAGCCCAAATTCCTCCTACTTATACTGGCGGGAACCCTGGCTCTTCCAACCAAGGGCAGTATCCTACCCCCAGGACAGGATTTGGAGGCACTCCTCCTCCTCCTGGAGCCGATCGTGTGCTTTGGGGCTGGTTTATGTCTGTGGATACTGACGGGTGTGTCTGAGATTCCTGAAGCGAATCCATTAGCTGACTGTTTACTGGGGGATCCCGTAGATCAGGATCAATCCACGTCGATGAGCTCCAGAAAGCCTTGGTGAACGGGAACTGGTCCTGTACGTCGTCTTGTCTAGTATCCCGGACATCTCATTTTTATCACCATTCTCAACAGCTTTTGATCTTGATACGTGCGTGCCATGCCAGATCTCTTGATTCATTGCTGGGGCATTTCATTCAACTTTTCTGTAGATGCAAGATGTTACTGAATATCTTCGTGGGTTCCGTTTGTTACCGGCCATAGCGATACTTTTATTTATTCACTTTACTAGGACGTTAGGAAGACTGGATCCCTCGCTTTCCCAAAGTTCTGCGGGATGTGGACGTATATTCAAGGTGGAGTGCTCATTCCACACTTCCGTCCCCGATGTCTCGGTGCGACTAAGGTTCCCCATTTATTCAGAGTGGCAGAAGTGAGCTTCTCATTTGTTCTCCGAGGTATTGCTTGTGGTGAACCCATGACACCCCCCAATTCAGTGTGTTCCGACACTTCGACACAGACTCGTCTGGGTCGATAGAGGGCGAAGAGCTCGCCAACGCTCTTGCACGATTCGGCTATGGACTGTCACCCTATCTGCTCAGTTTGGTGGAGAAGAAATACGCTACGATACCCCTAAAGCCAATCCTACCAACCCCTATATGGCCCCCGATCGACTGCCGGTATGACCTTTGATCGGTTTGTCCATATCTTTTGTGCTTGTGGTGTCTTTCATAAACATATACGGATATCTTCTGGATTCTGGATAGGTTTGTGCGTGCATGCGTCGTTATCAAGACCCTCACAGACACTTTCCAAAGGTGATGTTTCTTGTCATCTCATGTCTCTTTCGCCTACCTCCTGACTCCTTCACATCTGTCCGTTGAATTGGGATTGATATTAGTCTTGATGTTGATCACAACGGAAGGGTGTCGTTGAATTATGATCAATTCTTACAGCTTGATTCTCTCATCTCCTTGAAGAAGCACCGTCACAGACCCGTCACCAAGGCTATCGCTTACGAAAATGACGAAGACACCGACGATACATCCCACTCCCGAGTCATACTTTCTGCGCGACCTGAATGTCTCCCATTTCCCGTCCTATTCATGCATTGTAATCTGTGCAACCTTTGGGCTGGCTCCATGTATGCCTTTTCATATTTCCTTCTGCAGGGACTCAGGTCTACACTAGAGGACTACACAATGGACAATTAGATGTCTTATCGTACTTGGAGTGAATAACGGGCTAACCTCAGCCTATGAAGGCCCGATAAGGCCGGGTGCCTTGATAGGCAAGCGGAGGAAAATAGGAAAGAAATCCAAGGTTTAACCGACCGGCGCTCTCCCGCCGCCGTCGCATCCGAGTCCGGCTGTCCTCCACCATCTTCTTCTTCCTTCTTCCTCCTCGGGGATTTCACTTGTGCTCTTGTCACATTGTGTGGTGGTACATCACTCTTCGTTATGAAAAGCACGTTTTCGCTGTCTGTGCATAGCGGGCCACGAGATACGGGAAGGCCACACCCGGGCGGATGTTGCCGGACACAGCCACTCCGCCCGAGACCAAGGGCGCCGACTGAACGCTGTCGAGCTTTGACAACAAGCAGAAATGAGCCTCCCTCCCCGAAGATATTCGACCGATTGTCGAGAATGGGTATCGTCGCCGTATAGTACTCGATCTATCTAGTCTCTTGACCTCCTTCCCCCGTCGTGCCAGTGGCCGGCATGGCAAAATAGTGATGCTGCGGTTCGACCTCCATGATGTCAAGGTAAAGAAGCGATTACTGCTTGGTATAACTCGCGAGGCTTATGAGTCCATTCACACTCGTTGGGATGGTCCTTGCGTTCTTGCTCTTGGGATGGTGGAACTATTCCCATCGCTTCAGTGATCGTATACCAGTGCAAACCGAGCGCGTGGCGAGTATTTAACCCCTTCGTACAGTGTAGGGTATATGGGCGCCCCTTCCCTTCTCTTCCCCCCAAGTGCGCCTGCAAGAATATGCCACCAAACCACTCAAATCCCCGACCTGTCACGAGAGTCTCATGGTATGCAGATAGAATGGGAAAGTCTTGGGTACCTGCTGATGCAACGTTTCCACAACAGGTATTATGTTCTCGGCGAACATGGCCATCTCACCGCCCGACGAATCTGGTTTATGAGTCCCATGGAACAAGCTCATTGCTCTACAGTCCAAATCCCCATCTCTCCTCCGCGGTGAGGTGACGAGAGCGCCGCGTCCTCCTTTCGACTTGCATCAAATGGGTGAATGTATTCCCCCGAGATCAAGTCTCAGCTACTAGTCAACGTGCTCGAACGGTATCAGGCATGTTCTAGATGCAGAGCTCCAATGCAGCGGGCGTGTGAATAACTAGCGATCGTCCAGCGTGGAGAGGAGGACGAATTACTCTCCTCGTACATGTAAAGAAATGCCGCCGTTCCCTGAAAGGGAATCGGCACTGTTGAGCCGGCCCCATGCCAACTTTTGCCAAGCGCGGCGATATGGGCTGACAAGCGGGACCCTGGATCATCGGTGCCAAAGAGGCGAACAATGGAAACGCGAGGCATCCAAGAAGCTTGGGACAATTCGGAGGTACCCACAAACAGAGAACACAACACACTTCCCCACTTCAGGCCATCCCGCCGCTCCACCTGAGCTTATTCCCGACATTTCACAGGGGACTTCGATTACGGCGACAGAGGTTGATATCCTATCCTCTCTCGCTGCCAGTGGCCTCAATATGACCTCTACGCCTACTACTGCCTCGTCCGGTGATGCATTATCGGCACTAGGGGTCCCCTTTCAGAATCGTCGACTCCCAAGATAGTTATTCATCTCTGCCTAGGACCTGTGTTTGAAGACAGACAAACCTATTCGGTGTACTACTACGTCGAATGAGTTCCCCCCGCTATGTTCTCAGGGAGAAAATATGGGATGACTGTGAAGGGCTCAGGTTCGATTGTAAAGTAACAAGGCTTTCAAATCCGTATGATTTCGGCTCCAGTGCGCACATAACGCCAATGTTTTGGGAGGTTAAACCTCTTCCTTTATTGTAAACCCCACTCATGTCTTCTCTGCTCACCTGGAACCCGTGCTCATAGTTCATGGCGCACCTCCTCATCAGTAAGCAAGTGATGAATGAATGCCTTCAACTTGTCCGAGTGGTCATAGAGTCGGTTCCCGGGAGGATCCACAGCCTGCCGACTATAGGGAAGAAACATCGCATACACATCGTATGCACGAAACTGCACGATTGTCTTGTCAGTTGCGGATTGAGTGAATACATTGGAAGAAAACCCAACTCGTGGATCCGTATTTAGGCGGTCTTCGATCTGCCTCGCCAGGTCACTCATCGATTGACCCGGATCTCCTACTAAGGCGGGGAAATCCCTGTATGCGACAGCACCACGAACTAGAGCCTCGTTCGTCCGGAAAAAAGTTACTATCCCTCGCGCTTTCAATCCAGTGCTTGCGATCAGTATTAATACCATACTGAAAGAAACGTGCGGCCGAAGATATCCACGTACTACTGGTTGCCGTTATTTCTATCTCCAACCAATTCTCAATCCCCCTTGCATTCAACAATCCTACATGAACGAAACTGTATTCGCGTACTCGAGGTTTGGCGGAAGGGTTAGAGTCATGGACACGACGCCGTGATCTGCTGACTCTGTATCCTCTAGCACACACGCGCAAGGTTTGGATGAGACCGAAGCGGTGATCCATGACCCGTCTGGATTCCACGGCCCAATCCAAAAACGGAAGTAGGGCGCATGAACAGTTTGATACAATACCCAATGGGCGCACCGCTGCCTCCATCGTGCTGACTGAATACATTGGGAGTGCAGTCACCTAGAGTCAGAAGGAAGGATGGAATAATACGACTTGGGAAACATGTAACTGATGACCCCAATGCGAGAGAGGACGCACACGAAATTTGTCCAAAATGAGATGGAAGCCTTCCGCGAATGAGTTCAGGTCACCCCCAGTATTCTCGCGTTCACTGGAAAAGAACCGGCGCCTATGGTCACCGGGCGATATCGACTGCTTCATCGTCCAGGAAGTGTCCTGCAACTTCCTGCACATGGTTGGCCCGGATGACATCCTCCAGTCAATCCCGAATGAGTTCCATGTTATAATTCAACCCTCACCTCCCGAGCCTACGGAGCTCGTGTAAAAGTTCAGGAGAGAATAGATGCGATTCCGTATAACCAAGGGGTCCCAAAAGCTCTGCAAGGAGACGAATGTCACTCTCCAGGTGTCGCAGCGTTCTTTCATCAGTGGCGGGAGTCTAGATCGATCCCGAACAAGAGCACGGCAAGCAGGATGAACAAACACAGTCATATATTTCGACGTATCGTCCCACTGACAACATTTATTTCCTTGATGACATTCAGGAAAGCACGGATCCCCGCTCTCGCACCACTAATGCCAATAGGAATCTCCCTGAGTGCGTTCTCCACAGATACTATTGCATTCGTGGAGATGCTCTTGGGGAGTTGGGGGTGCACATTGCGCTTCGGGTCTCGGGGTTTGACGGAGTGTGAAGAATGCAAGTAAGCGCCGAGTCCACATCTGCCTTGGTCTACTTGTATCGCTCATTGTGGGTGATAGAAGCTGAGTGACTGGGAAAGACCGCGGGTTGGGGAAGACACGGTCAGAACGGAGAGCGAATGAGTTGGTTGGTCTAGTACAGCCTCCATAATGGGCACGCCTTGCCTCGGAAGACGCCGAAGAGGATCGACTGGAACCTTGTGCAGTGACACACCCAGTTGTCCGCAGCATCCCTCTAGGCTCCCTGCTGTGTTTTGATTTCCCATCTATTAATCTATTATAATCGGTGATAATCTCTTACATTTTCTAATATATCAGTTTTTTTCCAAGGTGTAATAGTTACTGTAATCTACTTGATAGGTGGAGCCGTTGGCCAGCCCGCCCGAATCTCGCGACCCGCTCATACAATGGAAATCAGTTTTTTCGTAAACGAAGAGTGACGTAGAACACAATGTGATGAGATAAGCAGTACAAGTGAATCCCGACCAGGAGGAAGAAGGAAGAAAAGGGCATGGACGTTACAGAAAGGTACACATGGAGGCAGCCAGGGTTGCACAGATTACAATGCATGGAGAGCTGGGGGGGCGGGGGGGGATGGAAGACATCAGGTCGTGCAGAAAATATTGGGGAAGATTGTCGAGGTCTTCGTCATTGTCGTCAGCGGATAGGTACGTGAAGGTCGTTCTTCAGGGAGATGATAGAATGACTGCCAAGAATTGCTCATAATCCAACGACACCCTTCCGGTGCGATTTACATCAAGATTATCAATCCCAATTCCATGGGCAGGAGTGAAGGAGTGAGGGGCAGACGAAAGAGACGAGATAACAAGAAACATTACCTTTGGAAAGTTTCTGTGAGGGTCTTGATCACGACACACGCACGTACAAATAAGGAGGCCAAGGTGCGCAGCGATCTATTCTCTACCTAGATTCACCGGTCAATCTGACGTCCGCCTTTTTTTTTTCAGTTGTGTCGTCCCACGGTCCGCAGTACCTCTCAGATCGTCTCAGGGGAAATTTTGTCTTTATTGTCAAAGCCTCTGAATGCGGCGACAACAACATAATGTCCATCATTAGGGTTTGTTATTTGATCCATACCATTGTTAATCACATATATTGTACAACCGATAGAGGCCAGCGTCCATGGAAGATCCAACAAATAAAAATCCAGTATTAATGCACATAGTACATGTCGGAGATTGAATAAATCCGAAATGGAGAAAGAGAAAGAGGGGCGGGAGGCTAGGGGGGTTTCATTGTTCATTCTTGTTGCGCTTCATCCGCAGCGCCCCCAGGAGGGCTCTGGCCTTCTTGCCTACGTCAGGCATACTGTTTTGAGAATAGCTTGAGGCGGTGCTAATAACAGGTTGGATTTCGACTGGTCTTGCAGATGGGGCGGACTCGGCCACGGCTCGATACATGACACTGGGTGATCGCGTAATAGGAAGGGAGGAGGAGCGGTGGTCGGGTTGAGAGGCGACACTTTGACCTTCAGAAGTGGGTAGGGTAAGGGAGTCGTTGGATTCGCCACAGGTCGTAGACGGCGCGCTCGAAGGGCGAGTTTGTCTGGAGCGCTTTTTCCCGCCGCTGGTGCTGCTCCCGCTCTCATGGATATCTTGCGAAAAAACCATACGGGGACTGGGTGGGGATGAGAGGGAGACATTACTTTGATTGTGCGTCAGATCCGAAGGGGTGTGTGGGCGAGAGTCCTCCCGGGACGCCGGAAGTTCTGCACCATGTGGATCCAGCTGAGCGACAGCTTTCAGGGCTTCACCCTCAACTGACAAGCAGAGCATAGCGAAATTTTCGATCCGGCCGAGATTGCCTGGTGGAGCCAGCTGGGAGCTGAAGGGAGGCGGACGAGGCCAACGAGCGCTACGAATCACGGCAGACGTCACGGCGGCCAGAGTCTTAGCTAAATCAAACATGCGCGGAAATGTTGGGATCCCCTCCTGGTGTAAAACATTAAGGTGAGAGATCCGATCTAACGCAGCATCCCGAATAGGGTCCCTCTTGCCGGGAGGGAGGTTCGTAATCCAGTCGACTGGGCGCGGCGACGAGATCATAACAATGTAATCCATCATGGCGGATTGATTTTTTCTCTCAAACACAGATACTGGTTCCATATAATCTGCACGCTAGACTTGCTGTCAGAGCACTCCAAAGTGGGTTAACGCGTACTCACTTCAGGGATTTCCATGTTCGCCATTTTCTGGAGGACCTTGACAATTTCAGTCTGACTTCTCTTCACATCAGGAGGGGGTGTTCTGACTTGGAACGTTAGGATGTGGGCCCGAGCGTCAAATGAAAACCCGCACCTGAGGTGATACGATACTCGACTGGATCCATGATGGCAGGTGTAAGAAATCTCAAAAAACAAAACGCTGTGACGGCCTGCCACCGCAGCTTCTCGGCCCCACGCCCATGAAACTTGACTTCTACTCTAGTTCGAATATGATTGAAAATGGTCCGCAATTCCCTATAGTGTGAAAAGGTAAGGAGGAAAGGCAGCGTATTCCAAATGATAGCGGTTACGCACCTGGGGCACTCATTTCGGCAATTGTAAATCGAATCCCACATTTCTTGTAGCCAGGACACAAATGTGGAGACATTCTGAGCGATCCCTTTAACGGAATGCTTGTCGGATTTGTAGATGTCGAAGGATATCGAACGATCGCACATATCGCGGATAACTTTACCGACGCTCATGTTAAGGAAAGTTTGACCGTAATACAACATGGCCTATTGGAAGGAGTAGCACACACACGAGTTAATCACCAAGTCAGAGTAATATACGAAGTCTTTACCCGCCTGCTTTAGGACAAAGGTAAGGTTGTTGTCTCTGAAGAGAGTATTAGCTGAGAAGCGGAATAAGCCACGCTGCGGAGATAATCGCACGATGGTGGCACGTACGCTCAGTACACCCTTCTATTTCTTCATCGAGGATCTCGCAGATGTCCTTGATCAGAGTTCCGCGAAAAGCAGCCAGGCGGACTAAATGGGTAGCGATCATATCATTATCCACCCTATTTTGGAGGTCGGCAATGAGACGAAGAATATTTTTTTGAGCTAAGAGGTCTGATACAGGAGAATAGCGTTCTAGGGGAAGAACGACCTCTCTAGGATAGGGACATGAGTACGGAACTGAGAACAAGAGTCATCAACTTACTCTTGGACGAGAATATTAAGCCTGAGGTCACCGAGATGAATGCCACCGGCACCAGTAGTGGGTGATATGGGGGAAATGATTGGAAAAAATCCCTCAATCGGATCGCCACGACGAAAGTTGGCCAAGTAAATCTCAACCGACCCTATTATAGCGGCTCCGGGAATGGCGGTTTCCGCAGCAGGCGACGTTGACAACATTTGGGAGGATGATGCCGATGAACTCAGACCAGGATTCAAAGGCGGTGGAAAGGAGGCCTTCTTGCTGCGCAGATCTTTATGGACCAATCTATCGAAATGGGTGCTCCGGGTCGACTTGCGTTTAACGATAATGCGAAGGGTGGAATCATCACTTCCGACAGCAGTATTCATTGTGAAAGGGGGGAGATCTGAAAACATAAAGTCCTCATTCCACGACGGTGACCCGCCGCCCCGTATGATGCACGATCGACCGCATACCTCCCCGCCGATGACGATCTCGCAGAATCGCTCTTGATCAAGTGACTCGCCATTTTCTTCAAGACTAGGAATATCGTGCAAGGATATCGCTCCTCCTCCGTACCCAGTTGCTCCATATGTTTTGAGGTCGTGTGGTACTTCTTTGCGCGATTTCGACCCGCTGCCAAAGGGATTGATACCAACATTACGTCCCCCCAGCAGGCGGAGTTCAACACCTCTCCACATTCGGTACAGACCACCTTGCATGGGGGTGGCGAAATGGGCACCGTAAACCTCTGGACTGGTGAATGTTCGAAGAAGAACTAGCCATGTGTCGAGACTCTCAGTGCTGGGGAAATGAATGTATATGGGCTCGGAACGGTTAGTATCCCCCGGGGAAGGATAGCGACAGCTGCAAGAACGATTAGTACTGTTCGGTGAATGTGGTTGCGTCACGTACGCATGATTATATATACCCAAACAATCGGGTGTATGCAACAATGAACGGTGGACTAAGCGGATGTCGGTACAATACAATAAGTGGATCAAAACAGGAGGGTACGAATTGTCCTAAATATGGGTCCCTCAGGACACTGGTAGGAGTGGTGGGGAGGCGGACTGACTTCGTCATCGAGGTGGAGAACAGCGGATGATTCCTGTCGCTGGTCTCCCGTGTGTTCACTGAGTCTCAGAGAGACGGGCTTCCAAGGTTCGATAGATGGAGACGAGCGGAGATTGCGCCAGCTCGCGCGCTCTTCTCGTTTGATCAAGGGTCAGAGGTTGCAATATGCATAATACAGAAGGTGATTGGGCGCACCTTTTAAAGCTGGCTTTCGGTCATCGCCCGGATCGCGAAGACTCTTGTGTCTCTTCGCACTATATTTCTTGTGACTGGTGGCGGGATTGACCCAAAGGAATGCACCATCCAGCGAGAAATCACGCGAAGAGGGAATGTGTTGCGAGGGGTATGGGGAGATATCCATGGGGATGTGTACGCCTGTCCCAACTCACCCACTAGTGCAGAAGTAGTGGGCAATCCAAGGGGCATACACCCATCTGTGGAACAATAAGTTGCTTCCGGAACTTTAATTGCGATTATGTAATCGGTGAGCGCTTATCTAGGCGACAGACAATTTCCCGACATTGACTTCAAGCTCTCCAGCCCAGTCAACCATTTTTAGTACTCTATGACACGATAGGACAAATCAGCGTGATTTGGTATACTGTAGACCCTGTCAGGGTGCTCAAATGCAAATATGAACAAATATGAAGTGTTGCCGACGCCCACTATGGGCATTGTCTGTAATGGGAATTAGAGAAATTATCTACGTTTCTTTCCCTTTCCTCCCGAGCCATGGCCTCGCCCTCCGCCCTTCCCACCCAAAATGCCACCATCCCCTTTCTTTGCTCTTATCCCCTCACGAGCAGCGCCCCCACCAGTAGAATTTCGTGCACCCATGTCCTTGGCAAACCTTGGCCCTCTCCCCAGAATTCGTTCCTTAGCAGACGGTTTCGCTCCCCTTTTCTTCCCGTCTTTGCTTTTGGATTTCGACTTCGCTTTAGGAGGGACGTATTCGCCAATCTTTGGAGGTTTCTCCGCCCGTTTAGCTGCGCGGATGGCCGACGCCACCGCACCTTGGTCGTTGAACTCTTTATCGGCCTCTGCAGCGAGCTTCCGTCGTTTTCGCCTTCCGCGACAGACCAGCAAATTTCTCGCGTTTAGGAGGGGGCTCGTCCTGATCGATTCCTTTTCTTTTCGTCTGTCATTTTTTTGTGGCTTTGGAACCCAGCCTCGTATTGCTCTTTGCTTATGCCTAATAACCACGATACGATATGAACCAAAGGACGCATCAAACAGATGTGAACACGCACTCTCCGCCTGGGCTTTTTCCTTGCCAGAAGTGAACCACGTCTTTTTTGGACGAGAAAATATCTCGTCTTGATGTTCAATCATGTTTTCGCCCTTCTTCAGTTCCATTTCTGCGCGGCGAATCTGAAGCAAATGCATGTCAACTAACTTGAGGGTCCAACGGAACGCGTCATAAACTCACCGCTTTCTCCTCTTGCTCTTCCTTGAGAACTTCGGACACCTCATTCCTTACGGCTTCCAGTTTGGCTAGCATCGCCTTGGCAGACTCATCTGGAACCAGACGATGTCGAACCTTGTCATTTTCACTCCGTTTTATCGCCACCTTTAACATAGCGCGATCTGCCTCCCCGACTAAAGAAATGGAGCTACGATCAACAGTATCCAATCGCTGCATCAGTAGATGAAGAAAGTGAAAGCTTAGCAAAAAAAAAATCTGACCGTCCCTTCTCGCCAGCACGAGCAGTGCGTCCAACACGGTGCAGGTACAATTCAATCTGAGTCGGCATGTCGTAATTGATGACGGTGTCCATCCCCTTAATGTCGAGACCGCGAGAAGCGAGGTCGGTCGCTAGCAAGTAGTCGACCTCACCATCGCGGAAGCGACGCAGAGACAATAATCTCTATAACCGACGGGGATGAGTTCAAAGCACCTTGACTAAACCGTCCGCGTGAGAAAACCCGCCTGCTCTTGAGTTAAATCTCCATGAAGTTCAGCAGCTCGAAGACCTGATACCCAAAAACGACCCTCATCTGATGGCAAAGCTTCTTGCTGCGAAAGAACACGATCGTGTTCCGCCTCGATGTTCGGCTGCACAGGACCATCAAAATTGCCTGGCGTTCAGCCTCCCGCTTGACACGAACGAACTCTTGCACGAGGCCTCGTGCAAGGACTCTTCTTCGGGTCGACGAATAGCCGTACGGGACGATTCATCGAGAGTCGAACAAGCGAATCCACGTCGTCGGTCATCGTCGCAGAAAACAACATCGTTTGCCGGGACCTCGGACAAGCTGTTATGATCTCTTGCAGCTCCGCAGCGAATCCATCTGAAAGCATTCTATCTGCTCATCGAGAATGAGGATATCAATAGCGGCGAGGGAGAAAGATGGAGTGTTCTGAAGGTGATCAATGAGACGGCCTGGAGTCGCGATTAGAATATCCGGTCGGGAGCGCAGCGTGGCTTCTTGGGTCTTCACAGACAATCCACCTGCGGCAACAGAAGATCAGAGAAAAAAACTTTGGGGAAATTGGCACACGAAAACCTACCTACGACCACACCAAATGTAACGTCCGTGAATCGAGCAAGACTCTTGCCCACATCCGCGCATTGCACAGCCAACTCCCGGGTAGGGACAAGGATGAGAACGCGAATCTCACCGGGGCCACCGCGTTCGCGGTACATGAGACGTTCGAGGGAGGGAATCATGAATGCGGCGGTCTTTCCGGATCCAGTAACAGCGGAGCCAAGGACATCATGACCTTCGAGGGCAACGGGTATCGTTGAGGCTTGAATTGGAGTAGGTGTGGAAAATGACAAGGTTGTGAGCGCTCGGACCAATGGACGAGAGAGATTCAGAGCACTGAAGGACGATGCATTGTCTGTTGCTCTGTCTTCTGGAGCAGCGAAGTAATGCAGCTTTACGGTCTTTCTCTGCTTGAGTCTCTTCCTCAGAGTCGACATCCGAATCCGAATTTCCCTCCTCGTCGCTTGGGGCACTCGACCCTTCGACATCTTCAGCATCATCGCTGGAATTCAATGGATCGTCATCATCACCCGCGTTGGACTCATCACCACCATCGACGCCATTTCCAAATTCTACCAGGAACTCAGCATAAAGAGCATACCAATACTCATTAATGAATGCTCACCATCCTCATCGCCTTCGCTCTCGGATAGACCACTAATTTGATCGTCTTGTGAGCTATCATCTTGCACATCAGAGCCTATGGTGACTTTATGCCTTCGTGGCTTCGTAATATCCCTCCTCCGCTCAATAATGTCATCCACAGATATTGGGATCTTGGCGTGAAGATTGTCTGAGCTTTCGACCCAGATAATGAAATCAAGGATGGACTCATAAACGACTCACAGGCTTTCGTTCCCACTTGAACAACATCATTCTGAACACCCAAGTTCCACGTCTCATCGAGTCCTCCGCCGACGTCAAAATTGAACTCTGGATCTAATGCAGCTGGTTCTTCGTCTGGAACAGGTACGTTGCCTGAAGGTTTCTTAGACTTAGGTCCTTTTCGTAGACTTGGCATTATTCCGAGGCAACAGGGCATCTTCTTCAAGATCAGAATCGAGAGTCAGGATAAAATCCGACATATGAATGGCAAAATTGTGCTGGCAAGTGCCGTGCCGTGGGAGCGAGGCAACACTCCAGAATAGGTGCAATCCCGAGGTGGTCGATCGAGCCATTGCACCCTATATTCTATATATGATACAACTATGAAGGGTAAAGGCACATCCGATAAATCCTCGATATCAAAGCGATAAGGATCAACTTCGTCTTCCACAGGCCAGGCGCCCATCCTTGATCTAGCTGATGCCGTCATGGCCTTACTATGGCCTCCTTGGTCTCAACATCCACGCGGTGGCCTGCGATGTGATCGAAAATCATTGATAGCAATATTCAATACTTTTGGATCCACCGGAAGACTGTGCCCGGTCCATTTCTCCATCAATCCGGACTTCTGGAGGACTTTAGCCATACTGGGTTGCAGGTTAGTAACAATACTCGTCGGGCGCTTAATGCCTTGTGAGAACCCTGGCGAAAAATACTCTGGAATAACCCTTGCGATCTGGTTAGGATCGATCCCAATCCCCTCTGAGTTCGCCCTGCTGAGGCTGGCGTCTTCAGCTTGCAGAAATGAGAGCAAACGGTGTTGAAACTTTTTTGGGGGATCTCCCTCGTGTTCTGGCGTGTAGATTGTAATCATATATGCCGTATCTCCCACGATATCTTGGATGGATGTAATGTTCCGGCGTGGAGGCCATCTAAAATGCATATAGGATGCATATCTGTATCGTGACCTATGTAATCTCATAAATAGCAGCCCACCCTTATCCTCCTCCTCCTCCTCGCGATCAAGTCCTACGACTGTAGCCATGTCCTATCTCAATCCAAATCAAAATGTTTCCCGCCGTCGTTCCAGCTTCAACGCCGGCCTTCCAGCCCAAATTGTTCCTAGTTACACTGGCGGCGTAAATCCTGGCTATCCCGACTCCGTGCAATATCCTAATCCCCCCGGGACATTTGGAATCCCTGCCCCGCCTCCTGGAGCCGATCCTGTGCTTTGGGGCTGGTTTACGGCTGTGGATACTGACCGGTGCGTCTGAGACTCCTAAAGCGAATGTGTTCCCCGACTATTTCCTGATGGATCACGTAGATCTGGATCAATCTACGTGGATGAACTCCAGAGGGCCTTAGTCAACGGCAATTGGTCCCGTAGGTCATCTTGTCCACTGTCTCGCGCACCTCATCTAATCAGTGTTCTCAGCAGCCTTTGATCTTGATACGTGCGTGCCACGCCAGATCTCTTGATTTATTGCTTGGACAGCTCATTCAACTTTGCTGTAGATGCAAGATGTTACTGAATATCTTCGTGGGTTCCGTTCGCTACCCAGCCATATCGGTGGCGTTATTGATTTCCTACACTAGGACGTTAGGAAGACAGGATCCCTGTCTTTCCAAGAGTTCTGCGGGATGTGGAAGTACATTCAAGGTGGAGTCCTTATCCCAAACTTGCTGTCCCCGACGTCTTGGTCCGACTAAGGTTCTTCATTTATTCAGAGTGGCAGAAGTGAGCTCTTCATTCGTTCTCCGAGGTGTTGCTTGTGGTGAACCCACCCCCAATTCAGTGTGTTTCGACATTTCGACACAGACTCGTCTGGATCGATAGAGGGCGAGGAGCTCGCCAACGCTCTTGGACGGTTCGGCTATAGACTCACCCCCTATCTGCTCAGCTTGGTGGAGACGAAGTACGCCACCGTACCCTTAAATCAATCCCATCAACCCTTGTATGGTCCCCGAGCGACTGCCGGTATGACTTTTGATCGGTTCGTCCATCTTCTGTACTTGTGGTGTTTTTCATAAACATACACGTGTACCTTTTGGATAGGTTTGTACGTGCGTGTGTCGTTATCAAGACTCTCACGGAAACTTTCCAAAGGTAATGTTTCTTGTTATCTCGTCGTCTCTTTTACCTGCCTCCTCTCACTTCCTCACTCCTGCTCATGGAATCGGGATTGATAGTCTTGATGTAAATCGCACCGGAAGGGTGTCGTTGGATTATGAGCAATTCTTGGCGGTCATTCTATCATCTCCCTGAAGAACGACCTTCACGCACCTATCCGCTTACGACAATGACGAAGACCCCGACAATCTTCCCAAATATTTTCTGCACGACCTGATGTCTTCCATTCCCCCGCCCCCCCCCCACTCTCCATGCATTGTAATCTGTGCAACCCTGGGCTGCCTCCATGCGTACCTTTCTGTAAACGTCCATGCCCTTTTCTTCCTTCTTCCTCCTGGTCGGGGATTTCACTTGTACTGCGTATCTCATCACATTGTGTTCTACCTCACTCTTCGTTTACGAAAAAAAAAAAACTGATTTTCATTGTATGAGCGGGTCGCGAGATTTGGGCGAGCTGGCCTATGGCTCCACCTATTAAGCTGCTTGAAAAAAACCTATATATTAGAAAATGTAAGATATTATAACCTATTATAATAGATTAACAATAGATGGGAAATCAAAACAGCAGGGAGCCTAGAGGGATGCTGGGGACAACTGATGTGCAGTCGATCCTCTTCGGCGTCTTCCGAGGCAAGGCGTGCCCAACTTCAAAATTATGGAGGCTGTACTAGACCAGCTCATTCGCTCTTTCCGTTCTGACCGTGTCTTCCCCAACCCGCGGTCTTTCCAGTCACTCAGTTTCTATCACCCACAATGAACGATACAAGTAGACCAAGGCAGATATGGACTCGGCGCTTACTTGCATTCTTCACACTCCGCAAACCCCGAGACCCGAAGCGCAATGTGCACCCCCAACTCCCCAAGAGCATCTCCACGAATGCAATAGTATCTGTGGAGAACGCACTCAGGGAGATTCCTATTGGCATTAGTGGTGCGAGAGCGGGATCCGTGCTTTCCTGAATGTCATCAAGGAAATAAATGTTGTCAGTGGGACGATATGTCGAAATATATGACTGTGTTTGTTCATCCTGCTTGTCGTGCTCTTGTTCGGGATCGATCTAGACTCCCGCTACTGATGAAAGAACACTGCGACACCTGGAGAGTGACATTCGTCTCCTTGCAGAGCTTTTGGGACCCCTTGGTTATACGGAATCGCATCTATTCTCTCCTGAACTTTTACACCAGCTCCGCAGGCTCGGGAGGTGAGGGTTGAATTATAACATGGAATTCATTCAGGATTGACTGGAGGATGTCATCGGGCCAACCCATGTGCAGGAAGTTGCAGGACACTTCCTGGACGATGAATCAGTCGATATCGCCCGATGAACATAGGCGCCGGTTCTTTTCCAGTGAACGCGAGAATACTGGGGGTGACCTGAACTTATTCGCGGAAGGCATCCATCTCATTTTGGACAAATTTCGTGTGCGCCTCTCTCGCATTGGGGCCATCAGTAGTTACATATTTCCTAATTCGTATTATTCCACCCTTCCTTCTGACTCTAGGCGACTGCACTCCCAATGTATTCAGTCAGCACGATGGAGGCGGCGGTGCGCCCATTGGGTATTGTATCAAACTGTTCATGCGCCCTACTTCCGTTTTTGGATTGGGCCGTACAATCCAGACGGGTCATGGATCACCGCTTCGGTCTCATCCAAACCTTGCGCCTGTGTAGTAGAGAATACAGAGTCAGCAGATCACGGCGTCGTGTCCATGACTCTAACTCTTCCGCCGAACCTTTAGTACGCGAATACGGTTTCGTTCATGTAAGATTGTTGAATGCAAGGGGGATTGAGAATTGGTTGGAGATAGAAATAACCGCAACCAGTAGTACGTGGATATCTTCGGTCTCACGTTTCTTTCAGTATGGCATTAATACTGATCGCAAGCACTGGATTGAAAGCGCGAGGGATAGTAACTTTTTCCCCGACGAACGAGGCTCTAGTTCGTGGTGCTGTCGCATACAAAAATTATCCCATCTTAGTAGGAGATCCGGGTCAATCGATGAGTGACCTGGCGAGGCAGATCGAAGATGGCCTAAATACCGATCCAGTAGTTGGGTTTTCTTCCAATGTATTCACTCAATCCGCAACTGACAAGACAATTGTGCAGTTTCGTGCACACGATGTGTTTGCGATATTTTATCCCTATAGTCGGCAGGCTGTGGATCCTCCCGGGAACCGACTCTATGGCCGCGACCCGTCGAAGGCGTTCATTCATCATTTATCTACTCATTTACTTACTGATGGGGAGGTGCGCCATGAACTATGAGCACGGGTTCCAGGCGAGCAGGGAAGACACGAGTGGGGTTTACAATGAAGGAAGAGGTTTAACCTCCCAAAACATTGGATTTATGTGCGCAGTGGAGCCGAAATCATGCGGATTTGAAAGCCTTGTTACTTTAGTTGATGGTACAGTGTAAACATGACAATCGAACCTGAGCCCTTCACAGTCATCGCATATTTTCTCCCCGAGAACATAGCGGGGGGAACTCATTCGAGGTAGCATAGTAGTACACGCGAATAGGTTTGTGTCTTCAAACACAGGCTCTAGGCAGAGATGAATAACTATCTTGCGAGTCGATAATTCTTGAAGGGGGTGGGGAAGCGAGTGGCCACTAGATGTCTAAATCCAGGAAGACTCGTCTCTTAGGGTGCGTTTTCTTGATGCTTGATACGTGCTCAGGTGCTGTAGTTAGCGGTATGATCAGGGGATCTCTGTCCTTGGCATTGTTCCTTGCCTGGTGGAGAGTATACTTGGGTACTGGCGTGAAGCGCGGGATGACGGTTTAAAGGAAATAAACAAGGGGGTAGCCTGCATATATACTCTATCTCGCTTTTACGGCCATGACGGTTTTCGGTGGAACGCATCGCGCTTTGAATTTGGGCCTCATCCTAGTCTCGATCTCGCGTTGTCCTCTAGTTCTGTGCCCCACACAGCCATTAACCTCTTCGTGTTCAGCCAGACTACAAGCCTTGTTATTGACGCCTCTTTCGCATCGCGCGACATCTCGCCTGTCTCTGCGTCTATATCAAAGTATCTCCAGGTATCGTTGTCCAAATGAACGGTCTTTCAAATTCCCCACAGCACCCCCTTTGTTGGGCAAGTCAAAGGACGGGCCACGGACTGCCGGGGGAATTAAGTTTGTGTGCGTGGCCTTGGCAGCCGTATCCTTGGAAATAAAAGGGGATCCCCCGCTATCGATAACCCTGAACCCCCCGCGCGGGCTGTGTTTCATGGAGAACATGACCTCCTCCTCCGACAATTCAAGGCTGCAAACCCTCGTGAAAGCTATATACCTATTTTGCGACAGGTACCTACAAATTCACTAACGACCAGTTGGGTGACTCCAAGAATATCCTGTATCACGCCCGGACATTGTTAAGGATAGATAGCCCTAGAAATAGAGCCAGACAGCTGCCCCCGGTCCTATAGAACTCTAATGGGGGAGAATAGATACCGGCTCCAGATGGCTGCGAAGAACCAGCAGAATAGGGAAACACGGGGAGGAGATAGTAACCCCGGCGCAATTCAAAAGCAGCGGAACATTAGTGATGAAACCGCATCGTTATATCATAGGGACTGGAGGCCCAGGAGTAGAGCAATGGGGTGGAAGGGATAGGACTATGTCTGCTGATTAGTGACCGGACAATGCGGATAGGCCCCTTGTCCAAGGGGTGTCGACACGACGTGGACAGCACGCACGCAACGAGGCTTATGTGGAGTGCGTACCCAGGCCCACAACGATGCGGTTCGCAATATGAAATGGATCATTACGATTTCAGAAGCAATTAATCGACTGCAATCGCCAGCACTCGACGGCGAGCGATGGTTGAGACTACCTATGCTGGAGTAGAACGTGAGCGCAAGGGGTGCACGTGATCAAATCCGGGAACATAGGTACCCCTCTGGGGACCCTAAATACTTTTTTTGACCTCATTTTAGGGAGTCACTGGGGGAACTTAGGAATGCTTTATGAGGCTTCTGGATAGTTTTAAGCGGTAATACATTGGTAATCAAGCTGCAGGTGATAACCGAGGTCACGCTTCTACCCTTTGCCACCTATTTAGCTGCTAATCCCCATCCACAGACCTGTCTATCTTCAGTCCTGTTGACCAGTATTGCAATTTTGGGTCACTTGACCTCTTAGTGGCATTTCATGTTGGAATTGGGGGACAGGCGACTCATTGCTTAGTCAGCATCATCCTCGTATAGTGTCTCAGGATGTACCAAACCCTTGTTAGCCTGAGCTCTGATTGTTGCATGAATCCTTGAGTGCTTAACAGTGATCCTTCAACATTTGGACACCCCTCCACCCAGTCAGAGCCATATTCATTGACCTAGAATAGAGACTTGAATTTGGTTCCTGGAGAAAATAGAAATGACGCTGACTCTGAGGTCAAATAATAATTCTTCTTTTTGGTCATTGATACGGCAGTCCTAGGCAGATAAGAGACTTGCTGGTGATGCCCGCACAGTCAGGTCATGTGCCAAGTTCTCATCGGGCTAAACTAATGCCTATATTTGGTCTTACATCCGTTACGTCCATATGTCCGCCTCGGCTCCGACGGATATAGGCGGATTTCAAGGGTACCCCCCCCCCCTCAAGTCTTAAGTTCATAATTCGACCTGAGAGTTTGATTCCTTACACCCCCTTGCGTGAGCGACTAAGACCTACCAGTTGAGGACTTTGGGCAACATCCGGAAGCAAAAACCGGAAATTCGGCGCCACAACTCAACGCCGGCCGAAGGTGAGGGGTGTGTAAATCGGTAAATAGGGTATTTGGGCCTGTAAAATTTACAGGAGTAGGTTATTAGTTATATTTTAAAGCTAGTTGAGAAGTCCCGGGTGAATTTAAAGAAGATAATCGAACATTCCCAAAAAGGAAATATCTCACTTCTCGCGCACGCAAGGGTGGTTGATATGGGGGATGAATGTGGAGTTGAGATAACGTTTGGAATAAGCTAAAAGGAGATTTCCCAAACATCCTGCATGCTTCATGGCGGAGCACTGTGATGGGCACTTAATTTGATCTCTTGACTTGCGCACGTTTCGAACCGGGGAAATGCCAAAAAATGGTACATTACCACACTGACGACTACGCCATAGTAATGGATACAACCAACAGTAGTTTCGTATGTATATAACACCATCTGGATCCGCCGCCGAGTTGCTGGCGAGCAGTAGTGTTGCCGCGACTCGGCTCCGCTCGGCTTCTGCTCGACTTTCTTCAACTTCCGGCGGTTTCCGTCAGCTTCAGCTTTGACCCCGAGAGTCGAGCCAAGCGCAGTCGGTGGAGTCGACTCCAGTCGACTTGAGTTGATCCAATACTGAGTTTTATTATATAGCTCATTGTCACTAGTTGTCACTAGAACTGATACCATATGCTCCAAAATTTGTAGTATTTCTGTCAGATCAGGGTGAATGCTTCTTGGAAACGGGTGGAAACGAGGCCTCAGATGGTTACATAAGCGGTCAGGTGATTAAGCCACGTGTTCTCGATCACACTCGCTTGAGCAACCCCTGATAATATCACTCATGTCTAGTTTTGCATCGGTTTTTTTGCACCCACACCTCCCCTTCCCCCCCCCTGTTGGTCTAGGAATAATTTGCCCAACATAGGGTCCTGTACAATCATGTAGCCTATATCCTGCACCCCAGGACTACAGTCCATTCAGCCTGGATCCTTTGACACACCTAGCCTCGTCACTGACAAGAGATTATCTAACTGTAAGACAGTCTACAGGTAGTGGAACTATAGTGTCATGATAAATGCTGTCATACCTGGGAAAGGCTCATTATGTAGACACTTTTCGACTCAAGTCGGCTCGAGTCAACTACATCAGCTCAGCTTGGCTCAGTTAATTTGACAGCTCAGCTCGACTTTGCGGCGACTTGGCTCCGCTTGTATCCGACTCGGCTCATGCTCGAGTCGGCTTTGAGCGCAAGTCGCGGCAACACTAGCGAGCAGAGTTTCCGGATTTGCATCCGGATGTTGCCCAAAGTCAATTACTACACCTACCACCACCGCAACTTGCCGAGAATATTCTTACCAAACTAGGAAGCTTTATGCGTGGGTTCCATGCGAGTATATAGTAAATAGACATGTCCTCACGCCCAACTTATTTTTGGGTCGGCAAATGTGCTGACCAACAAGTACCAATCCAGAGGGTGTGAATTTGCCTTCCCAATAGCATTCTAGCTCATTCTTCAGACTCGTGTTGGCCTTTAATTTCAAAAATTTGGAGCTCGATGTCTAGAAAGATCAGGAATAGTTCTTGCATCCAGGTCCTCCCGCAGTCAGGCGGGCTAGGGCTCGGGAGATCCTTATGCCTTATGTAATGTATAAGTGACCAATCGGAAGTGGGAGTTTCCGCCATTTCTTCATTTGTCCCAAAGGGGCGCCTAGAAATGGTATCCAACCTCTCTGGGGGTATTTCTGGCGCTTGTACGATATTTCTATAATTAATGAGGTATTATGATTAATACTAACTCCGTGGAGCCTTAGGTTGGCCACACGAGCGGCCGAGTCGGGGCGGATATTGCCAGACACAGCCATACCTCCCGAAACCAAAAACGACTCAGCATTGTCGAACTTTGCCAACAAACAGACATGAGCGTCCCCGATGATATTCGACCGATCGTCATTGAGAAAGGACTATCGTCGTACAGTGCTCGACCTAGGCCTCTTGACCTTCCTTCCCCCGTCGTGGCTGGCACAGCACATAGCGATGCTGGGGTTCATATTGACATTCATAATATCAAGGGAAAGCAGCGATTACTTCCTGGTATCATTCGCCGAAGGCTTATGAGTCCATTCACAATCATTGGGGTGGTTGCTGTCTTCTTGTTCTTGGGATGGTGGAACTATCCGCATGGCTTCAGTGACCGTATCCCATTGCAAACCGAGCGCGTGGTGAGTGTTCCACCCCTTCGCACAGTGTATATCTCCCTCCCTTCTCTTTCCCTCAATACATGCGCCTGCCACTCACGCTTCACGAATATTGCCTTTTTTGATCATTGCTTGGTCGTGATTCCGCAGCCACAAGAGTTTGCGCCCAATCCTCAACGATACATCGCCCAACGATATTCCACAATATTACCTGCTACTCTTCCATACTATCGGTTCTCCAGCCTTGGCACCTGGGCGAACGGCACGATGGACATCGTCGCTGGCGATCCGGATGCTACGGATATCAAATTCGAAGTATTAGTTGAAGTGCCGACGAATCGGGCGTTGGAATCTCTAAAGTATGATGACAAGGATGCGCAGACTACTGGGGAAATCAATCTTCGAGTGCGTGTAGTACCTTGCGGGCCTGTAGATTCGTCTCTGATGGTTTATTTTCCTATAATTGCGTCCGTGATGGCTCATCGCTGTTTTGCGTTTCTTGGGTAGTTGGCCGGAAAAGTGTTCCCCCCCATTCGGGCGAAATGGGTCAAGATAGTACATCAAATAACTCCCTGGGTACCGAAAATCAGGGCACTGACCTGACTTGTCTTTTTTGTGTAGCAAGCGAAGCTGATCTTACCCCGGGACCACACATACGAACGAATGGACTTTGTATTCAAGTCCCAAGCACCATATTGGTTCCGCACAAAAATGGATGCGCTCGATACTCAGGCCAAGATCATCTTCAAGGACCTGAACGTACAGAGCACGCACGGTGACATCGACATAGCCGTAAGCCCTCTTTCTTGACCTTTGATTCCCTCTCCTGCCCATTCAACGTTCGATCTCATATTCTCTGTTGGGTTTATAGTCGTTGTCGGCGTCGGATATGGATATTCGTACCGGATTTGGCAACATACGACATGGTCTGTTGAACGTATCTCCAGAGCGTATGTACGTGGGGACTCTGGGAGGGTGCGTGATCGTCAGACTAGCAGTTTTGGAAGATGCGCTAATATGGCTTTGCGGTTTAATAGCACAATAACCGAATATTAGTCTCTTGGCACTATGTCTCCCTAGGGGTATTTTTTGTTGTTGCAATTCCTCTTGTCAGGGTTATCTTCACGTACCCTAATTCCAGCTATCATGTGTTGTACCATAGCGGGTGTCCTGAGATTCCAATTGCGGAGGTGGAAGCAAAGCTGAAGACTAAAGTGAGAGGTGGCCGCCCGGTGGACCCTCAAATCTTGCGACAATCAAGTGGAAGTCTGGTGGACCACTCTGCACAACTATAGCAATGACGCCTGGGAATCCTGACTGGAGTCTACATTAACAATTTGCTTATCTCCATACAAATATTGGCTATCCTTCCATCCTGTAGACATGGCGACTGTCAGCGCTCACCCGCCAACGCTCACAACGTCTTCGGTGTTGTCCTCTCCGCGCCGCGGGCCCACTCAAGCTTATTCCTGAACCCGAGGAAGTCAGATGTGACTATCGCGTGATCTAGTTTTTGCGGTTGTTGGGTTTGAGGCTAGAACTTTAGAACGGAATTGAATCACAAATATTATAAAACGGACTCAGGTTACACAACTGCAGGCACAGTCCACAATGCTCTCCGTCATCCCCCCTTCCCCCTCACCCGTACAACGGCCCTTTACTTTCCTCAACACTAACAATGAGGTTACACACTTCCTCTCAACACTCCCCCAACGCTCACACTACCTTATCCAGTTCTCAACCCTCACGGATGCCCTAGAGCCATACATCGAGTAAGTCCCGTCCTACCTCCCACACCATCGCAATTCCTTATCGCACTCGCAGTCTTCTTATGAAGGACCTTGGCTCCTTCTCATCCATCAAACTGTATTGCTCTCTACCAGCTTGGGATGCTTGGGCACTTGGCACCAGTAGGTCTAATGTCCATCGTACTCATCTAGCTCGCCTCACATGACCATTCCTACAGCCCTCGATATTCATGACCTGCACGACTTACATATCCGGCTCATCGAATTCCTGCACACGGTGGTTGATCGACTTCGTGCCAAGAAGGCAAGTGATGATAATGTCCCATGGAACTTTCGTGATCCTGACAGTGGTTTTAGATTCAAGTCTCGTATTGCCTCTCGCCCTGCCAGAATGACACCTCTTTTGCCCTCGTCCGGGCCATGCCTTCAGAGTACCGCCCACTCTGGAATTCCATGGTCACAGACAGCCTCGACTCACTACAGAGGTACGCGACGACATTCAATAACCCAATATTTCATTTCCCGTCCACACGACTGATATTGTCGGCTGACCTCCCCCCCCTCGCCCCAAACTAGGTTCAAAGTATTCGTCACAACTCTTGATTCCACGCCTACACTCATCGTCTCCTGACCTTCCATTTCCAATGTACGCTTTTTTCTTGCTTTGCCCTCCTGCCGGCACGCCGAGCTATCCGTTTTTGCCCAAACAATCCCGGATCAACCCTGTATCTAAAATCCCAGTAACCATTCCGCTTCGTCCCGGCCCCGACTTTACCGAGCCCTTACTCACCCTCTCTGGAACCTCGATTCTTCCCCCCAGCACCCGTCTCATAACTCCGCTTGAAACATCAAACACCCCTCGCTCGCGCCCAGAACCTACGGACCAAAAATGCCCCCCAGACCGCACATGCATACTTACACATGCTATCACCAGCCCATCCTTCTTGCATCCTCCCAATTGTAATATCCTTTTTGCCTCTTTTTCTTGCTTCATCCCCGCCATCTACCTAGTCTCCCCTCCTCCCTGCTGGTGTTTTTTTTTCCCCTCCTCCCTCCCTCTCTCTGCAGCAGTATTATTTATCTATTTACCAAATAGATCCACTCGATACATCCATAATCTTTCTTTTCTTTTTCGTAAAGCTCGCTTTGGAAATTGCATCGCATCGCATTGCCCCACACCCGTGGGCTCGCAGCTCCCACCCCCTCGGTAAGATTTCGTGGCACAAGGACTGCACTCGCTCGATCAATCATTCAAGGGGAGGGTCAGCCGCCAAATTTTTTTTGCATCATCGCCTTTCCTTTCCTGGTATGCGCTGTGTCGGTGCGGCGCCGAACCCTAATCCACAGCAGTATTCCAACACTACGAAATATGAAAAACAACGGGCCCGTTACAATGATGGCACCGTCAGAGGGCCTCTCTCCCCTTCTTCCAACGCACGCGCGCGCGATGTTGGAACTATATGGAGAATTCGAATCCCCACCCCCACCTCGCCATACGCTCATGGCTCCCGCACTGCGCTGGTACAGTACTCTGGCACAAGAATAGCTTTTTGGTAGTGACATTTAATTACATAAGCAATTCTCCAACTCCACCGGGTCATTGCTGTAATGTAATACAGTCGCAGTATATATTGAGGGGGGGGATTGATTTTTGTTCTGGTGACGACTACCATGTGATTTTTGGCGCTTGATTTGGAGCTTACCTGCCACCTGTTCACATGATAGAGGGGCGCGGTGATTAATGGCTTTTTAAGGAATTGTGTGGCCAACGAATACGTGGCATAATACCGTCCGTACGTGCCCAAACAACCACCGAATAGGTTTTACACCACATAAGCTGTGCACTGCAGTTTTCGGTCCTATGGCTACTGACAATCGGCTGCAAGGCGTCCGGCCAGCCGATAGATATCTAATCAAACTGATCCTAATTACACTCGGATACACACGGGTCTACATCCCAATTGATCATACACAACGTAATTCAAGAGCCCCTCAAAAGCCTAGCGAGTTCGGGAACGTACGGGATAAGGGATTAATTACTTCCCGTTGATAGATTGCAGCGCTGTACGAGCGTTCTCCTTGGTCTCCTTGTCGTTCTCCCACCCAAAGCCATCAAACACTCCGGCCGTAGAGCTAGTGTTGAATACAGTGACTGACAGGTTGTTCCCGGAACTGCTGCTGCCGCCGGCGCCGGTGGTGCCAAGGGGACTGCCAGGTGATCTAGATTGAATCAGACCGGCCAATGCAACGTCAATCTCGGCATCGCGAATCTCCTGGTGCTGAGTTTGTCCGACGACCAGATTCACGACACAGACGACTGCAGCTTTGCGCACACTCGGGGAGGAATGGAGAATCGAATCCCGGATTGCGCGGAGGAGGGAGGGTTCAGAGATAACTTGGTCTCGGTATACAGTCGAAAAGTTTGAGATCGCTTTCAGTGCCTGATATGGACGCCGGGTGCCATTTAGCGGCTTTAATATAGTAACGAGAGGGACACGGGAATACTACGGACATTAATAGTGGCTGCCTCATCGATCGATGGCTGGACCAGTTGCTGCAGCAGAGACAATACATTCGGCAATGATTCCAGCACGAACTTCACGTCGTCCGATCGTGCCATCATATTTGTGACCGCGGCAGATGAAATCTCCCGAATCCGTGCCTTGGGATGCGATAAAAGACTAGATGGAAAGGGTTTCGGAGCAAGATTAAATGACAAAGTTGTGGGGTGATACGATAAAAACGCACCTTGAAAATTCCGACCAGCCTAATTCATTCATGATGGATTCCATCTCACCTCGGGTACTGTGATAGAGTGCGTTTCGAAGCGCCCATATTGAATTTGTTTTCATTTCCTCGTCGCCGGTCTTGATAATCTCAGAGAGTTTACGCACGACCCCAGAATCTATTAAAATCTAGAACTGTGACTAAGAATCCTGTGAGTAGATAGCAATCCAAGGCAAACGGTGTACACCTTGCGAGTTGGGGAAAAGTCGTTGACCTGATCATGCCGGAATCTTAATTCCCTCCAAAAAAGAGAAAAAAATCCGAATACTCAAGGATTTGGACTTACCATGTTTGCGATACCCATGAGCGCCACAAGCACAACCCTTTCATCCCCGTCATGTTTTACGATTTCAAACAATACCTCCGCTAATTTGGAATCCCCGATATTTGTCCGCAAGACACTGACAGATCGACTTAACGCACGTACGCATTGGCATGCCGCGTAGCGAACGCCCGGGCGTGTATGGGAAAGGGAGCGCGAAATGAGGGGGATTATGTTTGGGGAGTCTTGCAGTAATGCTAGACGGTTATCATCCCTATGCAGAGTCAGAGATGCTGTAGCAGTAAGCGCTGCCTGGAAAGTGGGGCAATCTGGGTTAGGACCGCGTGATCAAACTGTGGGAGAATGAAATGCACCTCTAGTAGGAGGGACATTGCCTCCGCTTCATCCTCAAACCATGGGGTCTCAGCAGGTGGAATCAACTTCTGAATCAACGCTGCCAGTGCCTTTAGCGAGCCAGAAACATACGCCGTCCGCTCCAGTTCCTTTTCGTCTGTCACGAGCTGATCTGTAATCCGTCGAAAATCAGATAACCGCACGTCGAGTTTGGCAATGGAGGGGGAAAGATGCTAACAGAGGATAAAACAAGCTTTGGCTCTGACAATTGGGACCTCTTCTTCATTGCTTATCATGCCATTCAAGACGCCAACAAGTGTATATGGTGCTTCTGAGATCCACCGTGGCGTTGGTGGAGATGCAGACGATGCTCTCAGGACATTTGTCACGCTTTGATCGTGTCAAGACCAGTTAGCGTATTCTTAACAATGACGGGAACCGGGAAACAGAGGTCGTGCCGGAAATAAATTCGCTAAAAGGGGAGGACTACGTACCATAAGCATGCAGCAAGTCTTACGAAGGACGATCGAGCTTTACAGAGATCCATGAACATGGCATAGGGTGTTTGGAGCGCAAGCGGTATAGTTTCTCCACACCCCATTAGTCGAACATTAGCAAAGTGAATAAAAGGAAGACCCTCACTATCTGCTTCTGGGGGAGGGAGACATAGCGAGCTCGCAAGAGCGTGGTTCCCCTTTGCGATAGCGGCCAGGGCCAATAGTGCCGCCTCCCGCATCTATACAGAGTGCCGACACTATGAATGCATGACGAACGAAGAGAATCATGGGATGAACACTTGCCTTGATATCGTCCCTCTTGACCAAATCCATCATTGTTCTTGCGATCCACCCACCACTTGAATGACTTTTGGTTTCAGGTTTCTCCCAACCCCGTTTTCCCTTGACCTCAAGTGCCCGCTCTGAAGGGGACATCCAATTGGCGACGCTTCTACGGTGTGTGGAAGACCGCAGAGATGATGCCAAAAGGTGGCAAATGGAGATGCTTATCCCTTGGGATGAATCCGTCAAGTACGGGAGAAAGATATCTAATGAATCGAGCTTTTTCGAATAGACGCGGTCAGGGTCAGAAGAATCACAAGGACTCGATAAAGATATTACTGACTTGAAAGACTAATTCAAGTGCACGCTTCGCGATCACAACAGTGTCTCCTTTCAGAGGAAAGGGGCCCAAGCCATTGGATTCGTTGTGTGGTCCAGCCACATTCGCAATAGCCACAACGACAGACCTGAATGCGCGAGCGAGGGCTGAGCGCAAGGCCACTGAGGCGTTTGCAGAACCGGAGGGTGCACAAATGGAAAGTGCATGCAGAAGTGCCTCGGGGGCCCGAGCGTCTAAGAGAGCCCGAACAATCTCAGGCGGACCTGTTCATAATGGTACCGAATAAGCGGGGTGGTATTGGCTACTGTAAGGGCAGGAACCTGACCAAAGCAAAGCGAAGAAAGCACATGAGAAGCCTCGATAGGCGTCCACTCCGAAGTAGGAGTGTTGGTGGATGGAGAATTAAGGCAATTTACCACACTGTACAACTCCCTTAGCGCTGCAGCCTTTGGGTGAGACGACTACCTACTGATGGACGGCGAGAGGGTCTGTCTGCACAAGCTCAAGTTTTGCGACGGGATTCCCAATTAAAGCGTTCTTCAGCGTCCTCAATCGCTCTAAAGTGTATGTTTCTGCCGCAGATTGAGGCTCAGGCAGCATCATTGCTGGTGTCTATCGGCAAACACCGACGGTGCAAGAGGACTTACATCCGGAAGCAAAAAACGGAAATTCGGGGCTGCAACTCAACGCCACCGTGAGCAGCTCCGTAAATATGGTATTTAGGCCCATAAAATTCACAGAAGTATATTACTAGTTATATTTTAAAGTGGCTTGAGAAGTCCCAGAAAAATTTGAAGATAATCAAAAATTCCAAAAGGGTAGTTTGTACAGGGGATGAATGGGGAGCTCTGGAATAAGCTAAAGGGAGATTTTACAAACATCCTGTATGCTTCACGCCGGAGCATCGGGATGGGCGCTTAATTTGATCTCTTGACTTACGCGGGTTTCGAACCAGGGCAAGATAATAGTGCTTTCTGACTGCAAACTGAATGGCTGACTGCAGACTGAATGGTTCTGGAATGTTTGTCAATATTCTTTGGCTCCTGCTCAACAAACGACTGGCATGGAGCCGTAAATCCCCCCGGTTAACTCAACTCCATTTGCTAAGGGCATCTCAAGCCGCTCAGACAAGTCATCTCGCGGTGTAGCAGAGCTGAGATCAACCACTGATCGATGAAGATCTTAAGTACCGAAAAGAAATCGCCGTGGACCAATTCATCGAGCACATGCTCGGGGGTCGCATCGATCACCCGCTAGGGGGGAGAGAGCTCATGGCAAACATCACCCTGCCGAAGAGAGCCAAGTCGGTAACACTAAAAGCTGCCGACATGATGATTCCGACTCGATCATAGAACCACAGGCGCATGCTTGTATCTTGGATCATAATGTTGATGACATGGCTGCGATATCGCCCATGAGATAGCATTTCAAGTGCATAGAAGGCACTTTGTCGTCGCTCTTCCGAATGGTCCGCGCTGGAATGAGATTTTGTGGCATGTGGTTGCCCAGAGGGCGGGCTGCCAGCTGTCCACTTCCGGGAATCTTCGTTTGACATGGATCTCATAATATGCAAGTCCGCGGTTCCGCCAGTATACCCATGGGACGGGACAGGAAGCGAACTGGACGCGCTCATCACAGCCTCTGCTTCCTTCTCGGGCTCCGTTACTTTAACCTTGAATTTGACGGACCAATGCAGATCGTCCCAATAAGATCCGACTGTGGGGCCTTTAGGGAGTTCTGCACCATGGTCAAGCTGAGGACTCTTTGTGGAAACAAGGACGACGTCTAGTTTGCGCTCCGCCACTGGGCCTTGAATGAACCTCGGATCGTTGCGACAAAATGTCAGGGCCGAGGCCTTTCGAGAATTCAAGAAGTGGTTTGCCAGGTTTGCAGATGGCTGGTACCTAGTGGTCTCTGGGCCCGCCTGAGAGTAAAATTCCTTCAGAAGCTCCTTGGTTGCCTTGGCATCACATAACTGCTTCAGGGCTCTGTCATCGATGCGACCCCCGAGCATGTGCTTGATGAATTGGTCCAAGGGGATTTCTTTTCGGTACTTAAGGTCCTCATCGATCAGTGGTCTCAGCTCTGCTACACCACAAGATGACTCGTCTGAGTGGCTTGAGATTCTCTTAGCAAATGGACTCGAGTCAACCCGGGGGGATTTTCAGCTCCGTGCCAGCCGTTTGTTGAGCAGGAACCAAAGACTATTGAATATCTTGGGGGTGCGGATTGATCGTGACGACGAAGTGGTCCGGGATGTATATCCACAGACGGGAGAAGACCTCCGGGGGCTCGAGCGTTGTCACGATCAGAATGGGGGACCTTGCTGCCAGACATCCGAGGCTCAGTACGTAGAGGGAGTGGACAAACAAGTAGCCTCTTACGTAAGTAGACCCGGAGTAATGTAGTCAGGTTCTGAAATCAGCCCAGCTGGCAATTAGATGTACTGTAATGGATAATTCTATTCACCACCCCTCTGCTGAGCACCTGCCGAGTATTTTTTGAGCAAGGGGTGGAATGTTGCATCAATGTGGACAGCAAAAGACAAAGATATAAGAGGAGAGTGCGTCCGTGGGACCCGGACCTTCCCGTTTCGAGTTCAGGGGCCAATTTAGCACTACCACCCATTCCCGGTTGCATTGCCTGAGCCGCACTCGTGCACAGGAGAAGTCAATAATTTCCTTTTTGGGAATTTCTGAGTATTGTCTTCAAATCCGCTCGAAGCTTCTCAATTAGCTGTAGAACATCACTAGTAATCTATGTGTGTTTATTTTAAGGGCCTAAACATCGTATTTACAAGCTTATGCACTCCTCAACTTGGGCCGGCGTTGAGTTGCGGCGCCGAATTTCCGGTTTTTGCTTCCGGATGTTGCCCAAAGTCCTCAACTGACCCACAGTCTTGCATAATTGATCTAGCATCGCGCTTGTGGACCTGATTCCCAGCCCTCTGAATCTGGGCGCTTAACTGATCACTTCAATTTTCTTCCATAAGTATAAAGTGGCACGAAACACTCTAAATTTGATCTAAATCTTTCGGATTTGAGGGAAATGTTGAGGACAAGGTGCAGCTGAACATGAAGGGATCCCGATCGGTGAGGAGAATAGGCTTCCCCTAGTTAAGTTATTGTTTTGTTAAAGGTTTAAATTAAGTGCCCGATGGAGATGCAAGGCACTCCCGAGATTCCGGTCTGGCATTGTCCAGCAAGATGGCTACGTGCCCCCATGCAGAGAACAGCACCTCGAAATCTCCTGTCTAGGAACCCCAAAGAATCCCCAAGTTCTCTGGGTTTGCCCAAGATTGATCAAAGTACTCAAAATATCGCCAATCACACATTTATCCCCTCCTCTGGTACCTGTCTAGACTTTTATCCCCCTCACTTGGGTTGGTGTTGAGTCGCGGTGCTTGCGTTCGCGGGTTCGGCCTCTGAGCCTAGTCGGACCGCATCACGGAAAAAAGATGTTTTCCTTTAGCCCCACGCGGGGGTCGAACCCGCAACCTTGAGATTAAGGTCGTTGCTTAAGAGTCTCACGCTCTACCGATTGAGCTAGCGAGGCATAGCCGGATATAATAACAGAACCATTGCTAATAAGCAACTCCGTTCCACCCTAACGGCAGTGCTCCCTTAGTCCCATGGCCTTCCGCAATGATATAAAAAACAGAAACAACAGGACAAGTTGGATAACCCCCCTCGGATAATCTTGGCTCGTCCGCCTCTCAGCGAGAGATCTTGGCTGTCGGGTGTCATGACAGAACGCCGAGCAATAAGGGGATAATACTACCACACTCCCAATCGACAACATAGCATGAAAGGCAATGTCGTCTCCTCGTGTCCCACACAATATGCCCACAGGGGCAGTGAATTGTCCCTCGTCTCCATGCAGGCCCACGCAAGCACGATGAACATTGACCCGGGCGGTTCCTTAAGTATTCTAGCACGGATGGCACCTGGACTACGACGATTGATGAAGCCTTCGGGATAACATCTCAACAGAATTAATTAGACGTCACATCATAAAATTTGTGAGTGCTTGAGCCCGGAAGCCGGAAACGGTACAAGTGAGGTTGAGGCCCTCAGCTTTCGCGTTTCGCCCCAGGCCTTTTCTCAACGTGCCAGGCATCAGCTAAGTCATGTATCAACAGGGATGGTCCAGGGAAGCTTCGCCAAGGGGAAATGCCATAGATGTCGAGGTTCTGGTTGTGACGCACGCGTGACCGTCACTTTTCGCGTTTTCGCGATCAAACCTGAACTTTGAGTATGTCCGGATTTGATGCAAATGCAGTGTATGCTGTCCCGGTGTTACCTCCAGATCCATCATCTACTACTTCGCGACAATCCGGGAATTTATCCCTTTCCGCCACGCGCAAACTCCTCAATGAATTCTTGATGGAGTTTCGTGTCGGAGGCGTCTTCGTTTACCGGCAAGTGCATCGCGTTTCAACGTGTCTTCTCCCTATCTCATCGCGGCAACACTTGCAGCGATCGATTGCGGGCCAATGTCTTACTGAAGCAGTATATTCTTGAAGTCGATCTCCGCCATGTTGGGCTTTTCAACGAAGAGCTGGGACACGCAATACAAGAGCGCCCTGGCGAAGTTATGCCACTCGTACGCCTCATCCACGTAAAACTCGTCATCTGTATCTTATATTCGCTTATTCAGTTCGAGAAAGCAGCCACCGACTGCGCCCGTCAAATCCTGAATCCCCGAGCGAGGAATCGCGATCCTCAACCGCGACAACCATCGCCAGGATTAGGGGATCCGGATCATGCAAACGACACTGATATCCCTCTTGACTTTCCGAATCTGCAAGTGACGATTCAGACCGGAATGAATATGATGAGCTTACGCAAGTTGACCTCCGACTCTATCACCAAGCTTATACGCACTCCTGGTATCATCATCCAAACCTCGACCTTGACGTCTCGAGCCACAAGATTGCATCTGCAATGTCGTTCATGCCGTTCGACACGCATTGTCGTTCCTGCATTCGGTCTTGGGGGTCTTGGTGGTGGCGGGCGTGGAGGAGATCAAGGTCTGCCCAGGACATGCGATACGTGAGTGAAAATTGGGCCTCCTGGACCCTCTCCATACGCACTGACATAATATTATGTCCCCAGACCGCCCCCCGAAGGACAAAAGAAGGAGTGTCCATTAGACCCGTACCAGATCATACATGACAAATGTACGTTTGTGGATAGCCAGACGATGAAACTCCAGGAAGCTCCGGACATGGTCCCCGTCGGTGAACTCCCACGGCATTTGATTATCTTTGGCGATAGGTGTGTTCTGTCTCTCATCTACAAAGTTTCACCCCGCTGAGACCGAACAGGTATTTAACATCCACCGCTGTTCCTGGTTCCCGAGTGATTGCAACCGGGATCTACTCTACATTCAACGTTGGGCGAAATGTATGGTTTTGATTATTGTTGGGTCGCCATGATTATTCCTCAGTCGTTTGTCGGCAGAAAACCTCATCCGGCGCAGTAGCCATTCGGCAACCATACTTACGACTTCTTCACCTTGAACTGGACACGTCCCTCACCACCTCACGCGGGACATTCGGCTCCCGATTCTCACCTCAGGAAGAGGAAGAGTTTACGCATTTGGCCCGGAGCGAGAACTTTTATGAACGTTTTGCACAGAGCGTTGCGCCTAGTATCTACGGCACCGTTGGTTCGTATTGCACATGGTATTCCAAGGCTAGGCCCCTGACTACTGTTTATGTACCGTAGACATCAAGAAGGCAATTGCATGTCTACTCTTCGGTGGCTCAAAGAAAATTCTCCCTGATGGGATGCGCCTTCGGGGTGATATCAATGTTTTGTTGCTCGGGGACCCCGGTACAGCCAAATCCCAACTCCTTAAATTCGTGGAAAAGGTAATCGAGCAATGATGAATTCGAGGCATCTACTGCTTTTCACAGATATCTTGCTTAGGTCGCCCCTATCGCTGTGTATACTTCCGGAAAAGGAAGTAGCGCCGCTGGTCTAACGGCTAGCGTACAACGTGACCCGATATCAGTAAGACGATACTCTTTAAATTGACGCTTGCTTGGTTCTGAAAATGATATCCCTTTTCAGCGTGAGTTCTACCTCGAAGGTGGTGCAATGGTCCTAGCAGATGGCGGTGTTGTCTGTATCGATGAATTCGACAAAATGCGGGATGAAGATCGGGTAGCGATCCATGAAGCGATGGAACAGCAAACGATCTCCATCGCCAAAGCCGGTATTACAACCGTTTTAAACTCGCGCGCGAGTGTTCTGGCCGCTGCGAACCCTGTGTTTGGACGATACGATGAAGGACGGAGTGCCGGGGAGAACATCGACTTCCAGACCACTATCCTCTCTCGATTTGACATGATTTTTATTGTCAAAGATACGCATGACGAAACCCGGGATAGGGTATGCAGCTCCTTTGGAAGTTCGCTTCCCGGAGCTAACTTTTGACGACTCTGATAGGCGATCGCAAAACACGTTCTAAACCTCCACATGAATCAAGTCAAAGCTCATGAAAATGATGACAATGTAACTGGCGAAATCGACATCGACAAGATGAAACGTTTTATCGCGTATTGCAAGACGTGAGCCATTGTGTTTGAATCACCCGCCATACTATCCTCTTACGCGTCCCTAACATAGGAAATGTGCGCCGCGATTGACACCGGAAGCAGCAACATCTCTGAGCAGCCATTTCGTCAGCCTCCGACAGCAGGTTAAAGAAGTTGAACAAGACAACGAGGAGCGCAGCTCCATTCCTATAACCATCCGGCACGGTTTTATGCATATTCTTCACTTCCTTTCGGCTGCTGACCGTGGTTGATTAACAGGCAACTCGAGGCTATCATCCGCATATCCGAATCGCTGGCAAAGATGACACTATCAACGACTGTCCAAGGGCATCACGTAGATGAAGCGATCCGACTTTTCAAAATGTCCACGATGGACGCTGTTTCGGCGAGTGGTGCTGAAGGTCTCTCGCGAGGGGCCGTGAACGAAGAAGTACAGAAAATCGAGTCTGAAGTGCGAAGACGGCTGCCGATCGGTTGGAGCACTAGTTACCAGGCACTCGTGAAAGAATTCGTACAAGACCAAGGATACAGTCAGCACTCACTTGATCGTACGCTCTATGTGCTGGAAAAGCGGGAGGTTATCCGGTTCTCAAATCAGAAGAAAGTGGTTCACCGGTCAGTAGTCCTTTGATCCTCTTTGAACTCGCTTCACAACAGCAACACTTCCATGTAGGTCTGGGGTGTGAAGGTTCGGGATGGGAAAATTGTGCCGCCGCCTGGTTGGTCGTTATTGATCGCTGTTTGTCTTCTATATTGCTGTTTTCATGTTCCAGGCAAGCTCCGGTATGGTCCATGAGGCCTTCCACCCCTATCATTGTATTGTAACAAGTGCCATTCTACTATACCCATCGCGATCAGCATTTTACACGTATTGAAACTGCGGTCGTTGTGATCGGGGGTATACACACGGATCTCACGAGGAGCGGGGCCCAAGATCCACATCCCTGAAGAATTAGGCGCCTTTGCCCAGCGGAGAAAGTTCACACGGTCCATTTGTCGTATCCAGGGCTGTAGTCGCTGTTTATGGCCACGGGTGTTGGTTATTTCTATTTAAGAACTGAATGAAAATTAATAGAGAGAAGTAATATCCCCACCTAATTTCGGCTTCAATGGAGCGAAGGGAAGATCCCTCCTAGGATACCTCACAGGCTCCCCACCTGGAAGTCGTTGAGCCAAGGGGGGAACAAGGAATTTCTCGCGGAGCCAAGGGGGGCCGGAGGAACCTCGGAGGAAGGCAAGAAGGCTATCGACTCGAATTGATGAAATAATTGAAACGCTTAGGTAATGGAACTCGGATGCAGCCGCCCGCTCCCTTCTGCCACCATAATCTCTGCCGCCCCCGAGACGGAATCCGCTGATCAAGTACCCCCGTGAGCGCTACAGCTGCCCATGGGAACTGGAATTCCCCAGCCAGTCCTCGATCTCGACAAGGCCAAGGAGCAGATTCATCGAATGCTCGCCAAGGACCTCGCAATAGCCGAGCGGGCGGAAGATATCCTGCTGAGGATAGTGTCGAAGAATGCGCGCGTGTACGAAACGGAGAGGGCGGCGCCTGGGCTCCCTGCAGTGTCTGTCTATCTTGCATGCGAGGAGTAGGTCCCCCCCCTCTCTCTCTCTCGCTGTCTGGCTGCTTCAGTCCTTTCATTTTAATTTTAATATCGATTCATTTCCGGTAGGGTTGGATGCAAGATGGTCACCCAAAAACAGTGTCAAACTGAATCGGGTTTAGGGAATAAACTATTCAAACGGACCTTGGAGATGTGTCGGGCCGCCAAGAATTTGGACGAATCGAAGATCAACTTCATATCGTTGACGAAGAAATTCGACGGCCAGGATGCGATACCGTTCATGACGAAAATTTTTGCCCATTTCAAAGACAGTTGTTTTGAAGCCGGTATTGTTGACAAAGCTACCTGGGATGCCAACTATATCTTGGTCCTTTGCGCGGTGTTTTGTTGGACATGTGACCGAGTGGCCGCGGTCCGTACTTCTTTTTTTTTTTTTCTCTTCGACAATGTCGACAATGTCGGAAGGAATCTTACATACAACCGTGGACAGGCTAATGGCCAGACGCCTACGTATAACGGGCCTGACGTGGCGTTTCACTGCGGCCTTGGCTGGGAGAACGTACAGAAGTCGTTCGTGGTATTTATCCTCTCTTCAAAGTACCTTATGAAGTCTGACAGCTCGCATCTTGTATAGAATGTACTTTAACCTAAATCCCCATTGTAGCGAGACGATGAAACAGCTTCTTGCGGAAGAGCAGGAACGGGTGGCGGCTATTAACTCCGTCCCACCTCAGCCGCAGCCACGTTCACGCCTGCCCCCAGCGGCATTGTACCCGCAGTCGTCCGGGTCAGGGGGCTCTCCTGCCCCTGCGGTCACTGCCTCCCCTAATAGCAGGGACAGCGACTCTCGTATCATCCTTCCTCCCATCGTGCACCCAAACTCCGGTCATCTGCCGCATCTGCCGCCCATACACACTAGTCGGGGCGGCGACTCGTCTTACCCACGCCTGCCGCCCATTCTGGACCACCCTCCGCCGCATCCTTATGGCTCTCCACGAATAGAAGACCGCCGTCAAGGGCGCAACGACGAACGGGAAAATATCCAATCCCAAAATGGCGGCATGATTGCTGTGAAGCGAGGTCGTCCTTCCTCCAGGGACAGAGCCGACTCGGACGAAGCGCTCAAGGTATTGTGCACTGCCACATAGTGCGTGCCCCCTTTTGGTACTTACTGCTTGACATTCTCTTCCCTTTTTGAAGCAGAAGAAACTTAGAAAGCAGCAACACCGTCAACAGCTACAGCAACAGCAGCAGCAGCAACAACAACAACAGCAACAGCAACAGCAACAGCAACAACAGAAACTTCAAGAGCAACTACTACAGCAACAGCAACAGCAGTACCCCCGGCAGCAAGTCTTCCCGCCAACTCACCCAACGGCGCCGCGCGTAAAGGTGGAAGAGGAATACATCGCGCGACCCGCTACGGACTTTTACTTTGCTCCGAAAGTGCCCGAGTCCCCGATGCAGATGGAAATGAGGGTGTTCAATGCGTGGAGGAGGATGCTGCACGACTCCTCGAATGGGAGGGGGAGGATGTACGATAGGGAGGCGATCCGCGACTTCGTGATAACATGAAATCGAAACTGAAACTGTATGAAGTATATACTTTTTTCACACTTCTTTTTTTTTTTCCTTGCTTGGGTGTAATGTTTTTTTGTATCGAGGCCCTTTTTTTTTTACTTCCGTCTCCGAACACGTCGACCGAGGCCCCGCTTTTTTTTTATGTAGTTCATCACCTCAACATGATCGTGTCGTGTCGTGGCGCTACTCGGCAGCCAGAGGGAAATACGTAACCTCGCTCTCGGCCCCCGGTTTTATTTTTCTTTTCATGGCCGCCTAGTCCATGTGCCGCGATTTGAATTAATTGTTCCACCGATATGAATCCATTGATTACGTGCCAAGGAAGGGCACGGATGCAGACAGAACGGCTCCAATGAGATATGTGTGTGTAGTACAGCGAAATCCACAATGCAGTTATGCGAATACGAATGACAGTGATTCCTCCAGTGATCAAGAAAAAAAAAGAGAGAATGTGAAAGAGAACGGAGGGTATGTACAGTACGGACCTGATTTGCAGGAAAGAAACGAGTCCCCGGTGGAGATGCCTATACCGCAGATTACCCGACGATGCGATTGTCTTCAAGAATGAGCTGAGCAGCCTTTTCGCCGATCATGTATGCTGGAGCTTGAGTATGTCCGTTATTTAGCTTGGGCATGATGGATGCATCTGCAGTACCCATCACGTCAGTCATCCTCGTCAAACGTGGCGAGACACAGCAAGAATGACGGGAAAAGAAATGGCGCACCAGCAACGCGCAAGCTTTTGACGCCTCTCACTCGGAGTCTAGGATCGACAACGGCCTGCTTGTCCTCAGCCGGACCCATCTTGCACGTGCCAGCAGGATGGTAACATGTCCCTGCTTGCTGCCTCACATATTCCTTCCATTCCTCATCGCCATCTGGATGAACGCGGGAGGGAGGCCATGCACCCGCAATATGATCCCGTGTCCCCGTGCCTTCGGTTACGACTTGGTGCACGTAGCGGCAGCCCTCGGCTAGAACGGCTACATCGAGTTGATTTGCCAGGTAGTTGGGATCGATCTTGGGTTTAACATGCGGATCAGAGGAATTTAGGCGGACTGAGCCACGTGATTGGGCTCCACAAAGCATCGTGATAGTGGCAAAGCAACTTTCCTAAACAGGTCGGTGGGGCGTGGGACATGATGGGAAACCGTCACACGATGCAGTCTATAGTAACAGTTGCACATGACTCACGGCTTCTTTCGTTAGGAAAATGGGGGTGTTGAGGACCTCCACCATATAGTTCGGTCGAGAAATACTCGATGTGTGGTTGACCTGGAAGCTGACCCATCGGATCCTTCTCCGGATTCTTCTCTTTGGCGGCTTTCCATTCGGGCTTTTCCTTCATCAATTTATCCAATCTCTAAGCAATGGACGTCAGATGACACGAGGTTCATCCAGTTAGATGAACCATGAAGAACCAAGAACTGCAAAAGGACCAAAGGGGAAACGTCCCATAATTCCGGACTGCGTCGAAAAAGACGATAGAACACAGATATGAGAGAGGGTAATATTGGTGGTCCGAGAGAAACACACCTTGGTCTCGAGCCACTGTTTTACAGTGGAATCGATCGCACCAGGAGGGTAGATGAGATGGTCATACCTAAGCATATTACCGTCAGCCTTCTTTACACCAACACGTAGAAAGGCCAAGGAACTTGAGAAAAAAAAACCTACGTCATGGTCGACTTGAGCAGATAGAATTGAAAGACGATGAGATGATCGGACAAATTCTGGCCAACCGATTTGAGATCGACCTTGACGTCGATGCCAAGCTCCTCGAGATGATCTTTAGGACCAATGCCGCTGTGCATGAGGATGTAGGGAGAATTGAATGCTCCAGCGGAAATTACTATTTCCTTCTTCGCACGAAGGGTAATCAGTTTCACAACGTCCCCATCTGGTTTGATCTTGCTCTCGGCTTCGACCGCTACAGCTCGATACTTTGAAGAATCAGCGGGTTCGGAATCAGGAAGAGTCTCCAAAACAATACGTAAGACGGTCGTCTCGAGAAGAACGTGGAGATTTGCGGGAGGATTGTGGTTCACGAAGTCGGCTCTATAAACAAAAGCGCAGCAGTAAGACGAAACTCGCCAGGGAGCCGACGTCGAAGGATACTTACCCACTTGTTCGAATTCCTTCGTGAACAGTCCTTGTCACATGTCCCACACCCTCGCCCTCCCCTTGGACAAACATATCCGGTCGGTAAGAAAATCCCTGATCTATGTAGGAATCGAGGATAGCTTCGCTGATGGGAGCCGGAGGGTGGACGGTTGTCAGGAGTGGTCCATCAGTGCCAGTGGTACTCGGTAGCTGCGTCAAAACCCTCGGTTGGGACGAATCGCTCGGACTAACATGGACTGCTTCAGAGGTTGAATAATTTCGTGGGGAGGACAAGTCGCCACCTTCTTGAATAAGGGGAGAACATCATTCCAAGACCAGCCAGGGTTCCCGAGGTCCTCCCATTCATCGTAGTCTGCCTTGCACCCTCTGATCATGAGAGTCCCATTAAGGCCGCTGCGGATAGAAAGTTAAGCCGCGATAAACATGATCAACCTGAAGAAAATCCTACCTGCATCCTCCGAGGAACTTTCCTCGAGGAAGATGAATAACGCGATTGTTGGCGTGTTTCTGGAACTAAACAAGATGGGGAAGATGATTCGCGATCGAATGTTCGCAAACACAGAAAGTATATACCTCGGTATCATAGTTCCAATCGTGCTCCTGATATTCAGTGGGTTGAGGAACAAGTCAGAATATAGAATGTCTGCGCGTACAGTGAAGTGAAGATTCTGCCATCCCATAGCCATGCGAGAGTTGACAAGGCTCGTATTTCTTTAAGCGCACAGCTCTAAGACTCCGAGACTCAGGGGGAAGGTTTGTGTTGAGTTGACTGACCCAGGGCCAGCCTCAATAAGTAGAATCTTGCGAGTTAGGTTCACCCTCAGCCAATCGACGTGCAGTGACCTGGTGTTTCCAGCAGTACTGAGTAGGGGCCACAGAAGAAACGAGTGATACGAACGGGCCTGAGGTGCCACCTTTAGATAGTGTGGGCGTAGGTAAGTTCTTAGCAGGACACTGAAGCATGCGTGTCTATCATACCGCCGACGACTATGCGGCGGAAAGTATCAGTGGACAGCGTGCGGCCTTGAGGCAGCGACACGCGCCTACCTATGTAGTCATACTCGAGGGAGTCCAGAGAAAGGGGGGAGGCTGCCATTGGGTATCGCACCAAGAATGAGAGGGGAGAAGAGACTGATGTCGAGGGAGGAATAGGAAGAAGCAGAGCTGAGCGGGTGTTATATATACCCCAGTATACATTATATTACTCCACAGACCCTCAATAGCACCCGATAAAATAACATTACAGTAAATATCATGATATCATGGTGCGGCGAGGGCGCGTCGAGGGTGCCTGAGGACTGTTGTGGGTTGCGAGAGGACCGAGCGGTGATGAGCTACTATTCACGCAACGAACGCAACGCCCGCGACGCTCGCGTCGTCTGTTGCTCACTGTGAACTGTCTCCGCTGTCGCCGTCGCCATTTGCGTCTCCGCCATCGCGGGTCCTTGCGTGCCACGCGTCCCTGGCTGCCACTCGTTCAGGGTGGATTCCGGTTCGGGAAAGATTTGCAAATTCATTCCCGATAAGGCTGTCACAGGCGCAAACTTCGTACTAGTCCTCGAAGTGGCACGGACACTGCCCCCGTCTCTGAGAAGGTAAACTCTGGGTGCACCATTCGCTATGGGATACGCTGTTTTTTTTTCCAGGTTGGTGGCCGAGTGACTGATCGGCATTCAATTCCCATTAGGATGGTATACATGACAGGGGCCGAGGCACACCCTTTTCTTGATTGCTTTCATTTCTTTCATTCCTTGCATTCCCTCCATTCCCTTCATCCTTTACTGCAGTCACTGCATGTCGACGCCAGACCCCGAACAATACTCGGACCACCGGCACCATGGCACTGTGCGAGGTCTCGTCGGTCCCATAGTCGTCGGCACAATTCTCAATGTGTGGCTGGTGGGTTCCCGTCCCAGGATTTCGCCCCAATAGTACATGCTTATCCTCGACGGGATTATCATCCAGTTTGGGGTTATGCTCGTCCAAATTCGTATGTCAACCTGGTCCACACACTCCATATTGGGTCCCACTCACGCTCTGCATAGAGACATATGTCCGGAATCCCTCTAGGTTGGCGACCCTTTCCGAGGCTTGAGCCATCGCTGACGACTTTGTTCTTTGCAGAGATCCACGATGGATTAAGATGATCGTCGCATTTTTATTCCTTTGCAGCACTGTTAGCACTGTCTTTGACTGCGTCGCTACTTACACCTATTCTGTTGAAGTGTGTCTGCTCTCACCATAAAACTATTTGCGATCGAATCTAATCCGTCCCTCGCAGAAATTTGGTTCGCCGACCATTTGTGATCACAACTCCACTCCTCTTGATGCTTTCGCTGGTGTATAGGTCATTGGCGAGAAATTCAGACGGCAACATGGGGTACGTCCAACGGGTAACTGACTTTTCATAAGCGCCATATTAAATGAGCCCTATTCCCCTAGTTCTCAACGCTGGTGCGTGATCGAATATTGATCAAGTATTAGCCGCCTCGAGAACCTGGCTTCTTCTGCGCTTCCCAAGATCCCACCATGACTGTCTTGATTACATCGACCGTTCAAGGCTTCTTCGCATGGTAAACTTCTTCCTAATCACGAACCTTCACACGCGAGGCTCAATACGACCGTAGGCGAATAAGGAGACTGACAGGGAAGATTTGGCTCGGAATCCTTATTGGCGCCGGTGCCTTTGCTCAGTTCCGTGGGTAGTGCTCTCCGTCTCCGTTCCTATCCTTCAAAATAAGGATCTTCTCGTTCAAGTATGCGGTCTCGGGACAAGTATAGGCTATGGTATGGTGCAACAGATTGTCGATTTCCAGAGGGTCAAAGCCATCATTATCACTTGGCTTGTCCTGGCCCCTGTCACGGACACTATGATCAGCGTCGCCTTGGTTTGGTACCTCGTAGGTATCTTCTTGCTCCCGAAATATGGTGAACTGATGGAAGCTTCCTCTGCCCTGGGTGCCTTAGAAACGACAACGTACAGGGTTTGCTTTTACAGATGATATAGTCAGTAAAATTACTCGGTGTCAGTGACGCTCTCATGGACCAACCCCTACTTCCCTACGTTTGTACTGATTATTTTCCGTGGAATCTAGTGACCATCCAGACCGGAGCAATTACAGCCCTCTGGTCTGCTCTTGACCTAGCCATCTTCGTATGTATCACGTGTCATACCCGTCACGGCTAATTTTAAACGCGTTGCTTCCGACTTATGTCAGCTCGCCTATGTGAGTTTCAACCCCTAGAATATGCGTCTCGCAATATATGCTGATCTCGACGCCTTCTTTTTTTTCTTTTTTTGGTCAAATACTCAAGCCTAATAATCTATACCTCATTTTGAACATGCCCCTATCTCCGTTATACGTCAATTGTTTTATGAGCTCCCGTACGCTTTTTCATTCATTCGCTTGGGACGGTATACATATCTCACACTTATACCCCACCTTTCTGACACGTTCAGTAAACGCCCGACATGAGTGGAATGAGCGTCCAGACACTCAAAATGGAAAAGGAGTGCGTGTCGTTCTTCTCATCTGCCGAAAGCACATTCTCTGATAATATTATGGCGCCTACCCTACCCTGTGATTTATGCTTCCAGGATCTACGCGGGATAACCGTCACACGGACCGTGGGCGTCCATCGCTGACAGTTACGAACTCGAGCACAGTGTGAACAGTCTTCATACCGGCAACAAGGGCAACCAAGCCCACGGTGATGAAGACGCCAATTCAACAACGCGGCCGATCAGTGTGGGCGACACGCATGATGTGCTTTCGTTCTACGAAGAGGAGGAAATGAGCGTCAAGTCAGTAAAGCTCGTGCATGAGGAGGAGGACATTGATCACTCCCTCGATCGGGAGGAGAAAGTAGATGTTGAGTGGGTTGGACAAAATTGAGCGGATGATATTACCTTCTTTCGCACGGCGTACGTAGGTGATTGTCGATGCTGGTCTTCGATTTCGCATCGTGAATGGCGTTGGGGATGGGAGGTTTTGGAAAAAATGCCCACGGCGGGGCTACAGTACCGCTGAAATGCTAGCACTTGGCTACCCATGCATGTGTGCAATAATAGAGCAATGATGAAAACCCGACAATCGTTGCGTTTAAATTCCACGTCAATAACTTGGCGTGGGTAGTCATTCATCTCTGTTTACGGTTCATATTTCGCTCAAGTGTGCCGAACCCACGAACCTTATGGGGAGGCGAACCAATTTTGGCAAACACTCATCATCAACAGTGGGGTGCCCATCCCTTGACACATGATAGTATTACTGATATTATATGGTCCCATACGTTGTCCTAGAGTTTGAATGCTAGGACTTTCGAAGCTAAGACCCTGCGTGTGTGGAGAAGGAAGTGGGAAGCTTAACTGTGGCCATAAGAATTTTTTGTAGAAGACAATCAGAAATGGTCGATCGAAGAATCACAGCTGGGCGCATACAGTATGGTGTAAATGTCACGAAGGGTGAAGGGCGACGTCTCAATAATACTGTACAAGTCAATTCGGTTCGCCCTGGATTCACAATTAATTGACACTTGTGAAAGCTCCCACAATGTGAAGCTCTAGGAAGCATCCTATTGGGTATCACTGGCATTCGCTTGTGGATCGTGAGAGCTAGACACTTGAGCAAAATTTCTTTGGAAACAAGTTGAGCTATCCTTTTCCATAATAGCAATAATGTTAGTCACAAAAGTCTCCTACTTGGCATGCTGCGAGTGCCTAAGAGAGTTGCTGGGAAGGTGAGGCGATGAGCAGAGTCTGGTCACGGGACTAGGATCTATCTACGAAACTGCTTCTTCGCCTCGTCGTTGACAGTCCAGTTTGAACATATGGATCTCAAGGGATCTTCTTCGAATCGTCTCAGTGCTGCGGACTGGACGCTCAAATCTATCCTCAGTCTTGGGAAACCTCTTAAGCGAGTCCACAGGGTGTCCGCGTCTCTCCCTAAGGATGAATTACTTGCTATTATCCAGAAGTTCGAATATCAGGGTCTCCCACTCGTCATTGAGGGCTGGCACCAGTATCCCAGCTGGAGTGCGAACGTCCTCAATCCTGACTGGCTAGCAAATAAATATACTGAACGTATGAGGCATACGAATTGTTGATTATGCTATGTCTGATTGCCAGCACCCTGTATAGCCCTTCCGGTCTGCAATGTGTACTCCATGGAAGACAAGCGAATGCCGATTGCCGAACTTCTCAGCAAGTATTCTGCAGGCAAAGAGTATGCACGTCCTGAAGGCTTGTACAATCCTGTTCTTTGGTACAATGCATATTTAAGTTATCACAGAATAGATTCGGAGCGCTGGTATGGAAAGCACTTGCCATTCCCGCCAGAGTGGGATGAGCAGCTTAGGATCCTTCCGAGCGAAGTGCTTCCTTTAGGAGTAGGGGATACTTTTCCGTACACGGATCGCAAGGTGGTCAACATTCCAATGTGTCGTATGATCGCAAGGTGATCTCCCTGACCTCTAACATTCTATAGGGTCGCCCCGAGGTAAGATCCCTCAAGTTGTGTGTTCTAGCCGTTGATCGAATCCATGTAGACCGTGTGCTATCTAGGTGTAGGAGATACGTATACACCAGCTCACAAAGACTCATCAGCATCCACTGGTCAAAATCTTATGGTCTATACATCTCCAATGCCGCCGCAAGAAAGCTCTTCGAAAGGAGCAAAGCTTGGCGATATCTTGGACTCTGGGAAAACATCGTCCTTTTGGTTTTTAACTTCTTCAGGAGACTCAGACGCTGCGTCGGAGTGGTTTCGGAGGTCTTTGCATCAAGACCTTGACCTGGGGAGTCACACCATTACGTTGGATGAATTTAAAACGGCAAACTTTCCAGTAAGAGATGCACATCATCTCGACCCGTGGCCCTTATCTTGATATTGTTGAGTAGATCTATGTTTGTCAACAAAAACTCGGGGACATGGTGATCATCCCTCGCATGTCGTGCCATCAGGTTGGTTTCTTTTATGAAATACGCATGCCCAGAACCTAATCTGATTATTCCCCGAATCTCAAGGTTGTGAACCACGGAGGTATCAGCCTCAAAGTTGCTTGGTCCCGTATGTCCATTTTCAGCTTGGAAGCTGCGCTTTTGTACGAGCTGCCTGTCTACCACCGGTAAGCCATGCCTCTCCCACGATGTAGGCTCGCCTATGGCTCATTCTCTGCGAGGATCGGCCGACCTGAGATATATCGCATGAAACGTCTTCTCCATGAGACTATCGAGCAACTAACGCCTAGATATCGGCAGCTCCCAAAGGCGGAGCGCCCTTGTTTCAGACGTCTCGTGCAGCTCATGTCGGAGATACATATTGAAGAATATCATCCCGATTATGAGGACTTCCTTGTAGAAACAACCAACAACCTATATTTCACATGCGGCGAGTTCTAACTGGCATTGATGCTCGTGACCATAGAACGTTTACCAGTTTTCTTTCCCCCAGATTGTTGTTCCGCGGGTATTTTTCAAACCTATTTTGAGTGCAAACAATGCACACCGCGAGGCTATTACGGCCGGTCCTATACGATGTGCACGATGTGTTATGTTGAAGGGCGGAGTTGTAAGTGTGCGGGGATGGCGCCGAGGGTTCTGTGGTCATGGCCGGAGCTCCTTCAAATTCGCAACGACGCTGCCTCGGTTCTTCGCATGCCTGAGTTGACCCTCGAGTAAGACCCAATTCTTCCGGTTGATTGTCAACTGTGACGGCTCACCTCCGTAATCAGGGATTACAATACATCCACCCACTTGGCCATCTTCAAGGCCGCCGTGTTGCATTGGAAAGAACGAATAGTGAGCGCAAGCGTCCACATCTATTCTGGTATTCTCTGGCCCGTTGCATTTATGCATGCCTTTTCCAGTTTTATAAACTTGCGGATGAATGCACCCCTTCGCGTAAATCTCAAGTGCCACACGTGGTGTCTATCGTTGCTTTAGTGAGCTGTGATCTATGCCCTCGCCCTATATGTTATCAGCATACTCTCAAGTCTTCGTTCCTGCATGCGGCCGAGGCGATTCTAACGATCCACAAAGACCCGAGCCACAAGTCGTATCATTCCTTGCACAGTCAGTCTAGAACCCGGTGGAGGGACGCGCATGAGCCTGGGGACGAGATGAACAATGATATCAAAATCCGACTGGCCCGTGCAGCACTCCGATATCCTGTTTGTCGACCTGCTGAGGCGGGGTATACACGATTGGGTTGGTATGATGATATCAATGCGGTTTGGGTTCTTCCCTTCAGTATTCTGATCCTGTGCTGATCGGGTGGATTTACCACGGAGCGTAGGTTGCAAACGACGGGCACGGATTCTCATCGGACGAATCCTCATCGGACGAATCCTCATCAGATGGATCCTCATCATCAAACGAGTCCTTGACGCCCTTGACGAAGGAGAAGTCGCCCGTGCCTAAAACTCTCAGGGGTGAGATGTCTATTGATCTGCCCCAAAACGATCTTATCCCGTCCAAACCTATCTCTACACTCAAGAGAGTGCGGTCCTTCGACCCTGCCACGCCTGTCCACGGCGGTAAGGCTCCCAAAACTTGCAACACCAGTTCGCAAGAAAATATTCAAGCGCAGTTGCCCATCTTAACCCCTAGGGCTAGTTCCCCTATACCTCCGCCGCCTGTGAGTTTATTTTTTTTATTTTTAGAATTTTGTGTTGCATTCGCGCATTTATGAGAATTGATGCGACAGGTGCCCACTTCTACAAGTCCCACGCGTCGAATGGCGAGTTCTCCAATTCTTGTGGGACCCCCTACTCCCGTGGCCAAGAATCCCACTACCGAAGAGAGTGATCGTGGCGACGATTGGCATGCCCCAGACCGTGGCGATCATGATCCAGTTCGGACGATTGAACCGAGCTCGCATTCGCTGCCGAAATCGATGGATGCGAATCAACCTCAAGATTCTTCTTTATCCGAGACCATACTGAAGCTTGTGGCGGACCACCAATCACAGCTCCGTGCGAACAACGAGCAGTGGGCTGCACGTATGGACGACCAGAAGGCGGAGGATCAAGAGCGCGAGCGGCGGTGGGAGGCTAGACTTGTGGCCCAGCGCGAGGAGTATCAAACACGAGAATTGAACCAGCGCGAGGAGTATCGAGTGCGAGAATTGGCGGTGCGCGAGGAATATCGAACACAGGAGCACCGCATGGAGGGAATGCTGACTGCCCTGCGAGAGGAGAATAAGGAAAAAGAACGGCTCACGGAGGAGCACCACACGGCGATGCTTGCGTTCTATCACGAGAAAGAAACAAGATTGGATCAGGAAATTGCGATGCTGAGAGAACGCGAACGGTGGCTAGAAGGGCAGTTGAAGGACAGGTGGAACCCGCCAGCAGCCTATCTCGCTGCACCGCCGCGCGATAATCATCTCCCCGCCCAAAATCATGACGACAGAGATACGTCTCAGAAGAACGTAGTGGACCCCACTAGCTCTGCAGATAATGGTCTGGGACTTACGGCTGTTCTTCCTCCTACGGACTCTTCTCCAACACATCCCGATGAAGGTGATTTCGGGGTCTCGCTCCCTCCTCAGCTAGCTCGAACTCCTGGTATGCATGGCGCCGTCCCATTCTAGTGTATTAAGCCATAGAGTAGATTTATATCTATATTCTGCGCGGACCCTTGTTTGGCTACCTCACGTGCGCCACTTAATCAACGGACAATCTCCAAAGAGCTTTTCCTTTTAGCTTTACTATAATACACATATATGCATTCTGCAAAGGAGGGTTTGTCCAGTTGTCGAACCAGCTGCACAAGAAGATGGTAATGGATCTTTCCATGCGCCGCAAACTCCAGAGAGACTGCACCCCCTTGAACCCGACCCTACTGTACTATTTCGACCGTGGGTTCAGCCAGATTTTGCGTGACATAATTTTTTGCTTCCGCCCAGGTTAGTTCGGGGACCCCTGCGATGCAGTATCTACGAACGGCTTCTTCACCTCGTCGTTGACAGTCCAGTTTGAACATATGGATCCCAGGGGATCTTCTTCGAATCGTCTCAGTGCTGCCAACTGGACGCTCAAATCCATCCTCAGTCTTGGGAACCCTTTTACACCGGTCCACCGGGTGTCTGCGTCTCTCCCCAAGTGGAAATTACTTGCTGTTATCGAGAAGTTCGAACGTCAGGGTCTCCCACTCGTTATTGAGGGCTGGCACCGGAATCTCAGCTGGAGTGCGGACGTCCTCAATCCTGACTGGCTAGCAAATAAATACACTGAACGTATGAGGCATAGGAATCGTCGATGGTGCTATCTCTGATCGCCAGCACCCTGTATAGCCCTTTCGGTCTGCAATGTGTACTCCATGGAAGACCAGCGAATGCCGATCGCCGAACTTCTCAGCAAGTATTCTGCAGGGAAACAGTATGCACGTCCTGAAGGTTTGTGCAATCCTGTTCTTTGGTACAATGCATATTTAATTCATCACGGAATAGATTCGGAGCGTTGGTATGGAAAGCACTTACCATTCCCACCAGAGTGGTGGGGTCTGCTCGGGGGCCTTCCGGGGGGGGTGCTTCCTTTGGGAACAGGGGATACTTTTGCGTACGCGGATCCCAAGGTGATCAATATTCCAATGCGTGGTATGATGGGTCGGTGATCTCCCTCACCTCCAACATTTTATAGGATCGCCCTGAGGTAAGATCCCTCAAGTTGTATATTCTAGCCGCTGATCGCACCCATGTAGACCACGTGCTATTTAGGTGTAGGAGATACGTATTCACCAGCTCACAAAGACTCAACAGCTTCTACCCGTCAAAATCTTATGGTCTATGCATCTCCAATCTTGTCGCAAGAAAGCTGTTCGAAAGGAGCAAAGCTTGGCGATATCTTGGACTGTGGGGAAACATCGTCCTTCTGGTTTTTAACACCTTCAGCACATTCGTACTCTGCGTCACGGTGGTTTCGGAATTCTTGGAATAAAGAACTTGACCTCGAGAGTCACACCGTTACGTTGGATGAATTTAAAGCGGCGGGTTTTCCTGTAAGATGCGCATCATCTCGATCCATGGTCCTTATCTTGAATGCCGTTGAATAGATCTATGTTTGTCAACAAAAACTCGGAGATATGGTGATCGTCCCTCGCATGTCGTACCATCAAGTTAGTTTCCTTAATGAAATATGCATGCCCAGAGCCTAATCTGATTATGCCTCGATCCTCAAGGTTGTGAATCACGGAGGCATCAGCCTCAAAGTTGCTTGGTCCCGTATGCCCATGTCAAGCATGGCAATGGCGCTTCTCTCCGAGCTGCCCGCTTACCGTCGGTAAGCCATGTTTCTCCCACGATGTAAGCTCGCCTATGGGCTCATTCTCTCCAAGGGTCGGCCGACCCGACATATATCGCATGAAGCGCCTTGTCCATCGGACTATCGAGCAACTAACGCCCAGATATTGGGAGCTCACAAGGATGGAGCGTGGTTGTTTCGAGCGTCTCGTGCGGCTCATGTCAGAGATACACATTGAAGAATATCATCCCGATTATACCCACTTTCTTGTAGAAACAACCAACAACCTGAATCTCACATGCGGCGAGTTCTACCTGGCGTTCATGCTCGCGAGAATAGAACGTTTACCGTCCATCCAGATTGTTGCTCGACGGATATTTTTCAAGCGTATTTTGAGTGCAAAAACTGCACGCCGCCAGATGAGCCCGATCAATTCTACACGATGTGCGCGACGTGTTATGTCGAAGGGCGGAGTTGTAAGTGTGCGGACATGGCACCGAGGGTCTTGAGACCATGGCCGGAGCTCCTTCGAATCCGCAACAACGCTGCCTCGGTTCTTGACATGCCCGAATTGACCCTCCAGTAAGACCCAATTCTTCCAGTTGATTATCGGCTCATCTCCGTAATCAGAGATTACGATAGGTCCGCCCACCTGGCCATCTTCAAGGCCGCCGTGTTGCTTCGCGAAAGGCGAAAAACGACTGCCTCATCTAGAAGTAAAGTAAGCATCCCTATCTATTGTGGTATTCTCTGGCTCGTCGCATTCATACATGTCTTTTCCTGGCTTCTAAGACTATTCATCGATGCACCCCTTCGCGTAATACTGAAGTGGAACACTTAGTGCCTCTTATTGGTTTAGTGAGGTGCCCTCCATGTCATCGCTCCATATGTTATCGCCATGCTCTCCGGTCTTTGTTCATGCATGTGGCCGAGGCGATTCTACTGATTCACAAAGACCCGAGCTGCCAGTTGTATCATTTCTTGCACACTCAGTCCGAAACCCGGTGGAGGAATGCGCATCAGCGTGGGCGCGAGCTGAACTATGACATCGAAATCCGACTCGTTCGTGCAGCCCTCCTATATCGTGTTTGTCGACCTGCTGATGCGGGGCGTACACGATTGGGTTGGTATGATGATGTTATTGAAGTTTGTGTTCTTCCCTTCAGTATTCTGATCCTGTACTGATTGGGTGGATTTCCCACGGAGCGTAGGTCGCAGACGACCGGCACGAATCCTCATCAGGCGAATCCTCACCGGACGAATCCTCATCGGACGGATCCTTATCAGACGGATCCTTATCAATCGGATCCTTATTAGACGGATCCTTGTCGTCCTTGACAGACGAGTCACCCGTGCCTAAAACTCTCCAGCGTAAGGTGTCCATTGATCGTCCTGAGAATGATTCTACCCCGTCCAAACCTATCTCTATACTCAAGAGAGTGCGATCCTTCGACCCTGCCACGCCTGTCCACGGCGGTAAGGCTCCCAAAATTCGCAAAACAAGTTCGCAACAAAATATTGAAGCGCAGTTCCCCATCTGGATCCCTAGGGCTAGAGCTCGTATGCGTCCGCCGTCTGTGCGTATTTTCTTGTAGAGTTTTGTGTTGCGTTCGCGCATTTATGGGATTCGATGCGACAGGCGCCCACTTCTACAAGTTTCACGCGTCGAATGGCCAGTTCTCCAATTGTTGCGGGTCCTACTCCAGTGGCCAAGGAACCCACCACCGAAGAGAGTAATGGCGGCGATTGGCATGCCCCGGACCGTGGCGATCATGATCCACTTCGGATGATTGCACCGAGCTCGCATTCGCTGCCGAAATCTTTGGACGCGAATCGACCTCGAGATTCTTCTTTATCCGAGACCATACTGAAACTTGTGGCGGACCACCAATTGCAGCTCCGTGCGAACAACGAGCAGTGGGCTGCGCGCATGGACGAACGGAGGGCGGAGGATCAAGAGCGCGAGCGACGCTTGGAGGCTAGACTTGTGGCCCAGCGTGAGGAGTATCGAGCACGAGAATTGACCCAGCGCGAGGAGTATCAAGCACGAGAATTGACCCACCGCAAAGAATACCAAGCGCGAGAATTGGCGATGCGCGAGGAGTATCGAACACAGGAGCGCCACATGGAGCGAATGCTGACTACCCTGCAAGAGGTGAATAAAGAAAAAGAACGGCTCACAGAGGAGTATCACACGGCGATGCTTGCGTTCTATCGCGAGAAAGAACAAAGATTGGACCAGGAAGTTGCGATGCTGAGAAAACGCGAACGGAAGCTAGAAGGGCAGTTGAAGGACAGGTGGAACCCGCCGGCAGCCTATCTCGCTGCACCGCGGCGCGACGATCAACTCCCCGCCCAAAATCATGACGACAGAGATACGTCTCAGAAGAACGTAGTGGGCCCCACTAGCTCTGCAGATAATGGTCTGAGACTTATTCTTCCTCCTACGGAATCTTCTCCAAAACATCCCGATGAAGGTAATTTCGGGGTCTCGCTCCCTCCTCAGCTAGCTCGAACTCCTGGTATGCATGGTGCCGCCCCATTCTAGTGTATTGAGCCATAGTGTAGATCTATATCTATATTTATATTCTTGTTTGGCTACCTCACGTGCGCTACTTGATCAGCGGACAATCACCAAAGAGCTTTTCCTTAGCTTTACCATAATACACATTATTAATAAATATGCCTCCTGCAAAGGAGGATTTGTCCAGTCACCTGTCGAACCAGCTGGACGAGAAGATGGTAATGGATTTTGCCCTGCGCTGAGAGACTGCACCAGCTTGAACCCGACCCTAACCTCAACCCTTTGTGGAGTGTGCTCACTCTTAGATCCAACCTTCCCCTGGGCAGCACATTTCCCAGACTCATAGGCATCTCCCAAACTCCCTACCGAGCCTTGGTTCGACGTTAACGACGTCCCAAACTCCACCGACACATACGGCAACGATGAATACTTATCTTCCTCGAATTCCACAGAAAATACTCTACAAAACCGACCTGCCTCCTGGTAATACCCCTCCTACTCCCTTTTCACGGGCCATGCGATAGCGTATGCGAACTGACGTGGACCCGGCGCCCCGTAACAGTATTCACGACTGTACCGCTCCACGTTAGGCCTCGGGTATTGCGAATCTCGAGGACGTAGTGGCCTTTGTACGGTCCCGAGAAATCCACGCTGTAGCTCACGGCTGGACCCCGGTCAGCGCCCTGATGACAGTTTTTGTCAACGGTGGCCGTGCCTTTGATGAAACTGGAGAAGACTGCATGAATGATGAGGATTGGCTTGCTGTTTTTCCTAGAGTTGGGTCGTGGCCGGAGCCATAGTGCAACTGACACCAACCCTGGCCCTTGGAATTGAATTGCTGGGCAAAGTAGTAGTAGCCAGTTTTGTGGGGGGGGGGGGGAGGGGGGCGATGAGAGAAGGGGAATTTTATGTCTGCAAGGCCGGAGGTGGGCACATTGGAAACGTCTCAAGATATGCCGATAAGCGCTATAGTAAAAGTGGGCAGAGCGATACCGCGACGGTGAAGAAGAGGACAGAGGAATTGTGAACCATATTGCGATGTTGGGTCGACAGGCTCTTTCTTCGAGAGGGGCTCAGGTGGCTCTATCTTATACGTAGGAGTGCTTCGCGTTGGATATTGGGCTGTCAACACTGAACTGGGATCTATGTAAAATCTGCTTTGGAACCACTTCAAATCCCTGCCTGAAAAGCCCTTAAGCCAGGGTAGGCCGTCAATCCAACCGCAATACACAGTCTTACTGCGGGAGAAGCTTCTTGCCTTGTTCATCCTTTTCGTTCGAGTGATACCGGTCGCGAATAATGTTGACGTATGGCTCCAGCACCCGCGTGTTTGTGATTACTTATTTGTGACGCCCAGTTCCGAAATTCTGTGAGTGGCTTCGCATCGTCCTTATTCACATACTAGGGATAGGCTGGCTAGTCCAAGCACCATAAGGATATTGTCCAACAAGCATCAAGATATATGTGTCACATGAGCAAACTGAATTATGGTTCAAAAGGGTGGAGGCTTCGAAGCAAACCTGATTTTGCTGCCCGACTGGTCATGAGTTGCCACCTTGCCAGCCAGGTTCCGATATTTGCATCCAGAGTCCTTCAGCACTTCGCAGAGATCAAGAGCGTTGAGCCTAAGCCGGCCTGGGAGAGACATCTGCAGAGCCAGACCAAAGGGCCCTTTAAGAGGTGGGAGACTCAGTAGCTACAAAATATTGTGCAAGTACACGGAAGGCTGAACGTTCGCCGGAGATTCCCTTGTGGTGTGGACCCTTTCCGGGACTTGCACTAACTTCCGCAAGCCAATGTGACAATATCGGGCAGACTCTGGTGTGGATGCGGACTAGGCAGTACCAGGCGCCACTAGACACTGGCTAGACCGGGTTCTGGTGACCATTGGATCATCGTAGGAGCCTCGTGACGCCCAATTTCCTTATGTTGCCTGTCTCTCAGTCTCGACGTAACCCGAAACACCCTCGGCTTCGCTAAAAAAAACTGTGGTGAGATGCAGTTGCTGCAATGAATGGATGTCATCCAGTTGAAGTAAGGCCGCAAGTTGCTTCCGCCTACCAAAAACGATATCCAGCGTCCCACCTACATCTACACCGCAGTCTAGAATGTGTTCCAACCAAAATACCACAGCTGTTGTCTTTGAACTGTGTAATTTACTTTATTAACAATCATCTCTACCACGAATTCACCAGGTACTATACTAGTACGCCCCATGCGCCGCGCGTCTAAATAAGTAAGCGGCAGGAACTAAAACCTCGCATGACTAGCCAAGGGCCTAGAAACGCGTCTTATGGAAATCGTTGAAAAATCCCAGTACAGTACTTGCGGGACGATGAGGGAAATTTCCATTTCTCCAAATTGCCTATCTTATGAACTCGAACGCGACGAATCAAGGCTTGATGAAATCCGCAGACACTCGTACGGAGAGGCCAATGGTTTCCATGCTTTTCTCGGCATCCCACCTCGCTTCACAGCTCAAGAACAACCTTTCTATGATCTTCAACAATCCGCCATGCATTTGGGCAAGAATTCGGACGAAGGAGGAAAAAACTCATGTTTCAGGATAAAGAACAGACCTCTACAGCATGCATGCGGGTACAGCTCATTCCCTGGATCTCATCGTTTCTCTCTACCGACGGCGGGGTTTCCCCTGGAATACTTGCTTTGCCATGCACGCGTGCAATAATCGTCATTGCGGACGAGTAGTAATCCACGCCATTGAGTTAGCGTGGGTACTAAGTCATCTCATCGCTCATCCATCCCTCGCCCACTGTTCACCGTTTATATTTCGCTTAAGCGGTCGGACCTATGAACCTCACGGGGTGGCGAACCAACTTGGGCAAATATTCATCATCAAGTCCGTAATGGAGAGTCGTCCCACGCACAAACACTAATAACATGTCGTCACATATGTTGTTCAAACTCGGCTTTACTTCGGCATTATGCTTATGCACATACTAGGGATCGTCGTGAGTTTAAGGATCATGAGGGTCGTGCCACCAAGAGTATTAATACACATCAAGCGAAAAGGAAAAGGAAAATTGACCAGTCACATGCCAGACCAGCTAGACCCAACTTCTCGCTCGCGTGCAAGGGACTGTAGCCTTTCGGCACCCTTGAGGATGGTGTGCATCAGGAGTGAAACAGTCACGAACTCCGCAGAACCCAGCAAGCCAGTGGAAGCACCTACAAATCTCCCCGCTCCAAGACCGGAGGAGCCAAGTCCTCCTCGGTCAGCCTCTGCACGGACACGATTCTGCACCTAACCCCGAAGGACAATACAATGACCTACTAACCACCAATGTCTTCCACACTACCGAGCTTGGCATTATTGTGTCTCAGGTTCAGTGATCGCACGATGCCAGAGAGGGAGCATTCCACCCTTTAACCCAAGGACTGGCGACCGAAGCAATGTACGAGAATGAATCCAATAAAGCACATCGTTATGGAGAGAGAAGTGCTTAAATACACCGTCAATACTCAAGACTGAAACTTGCGCCTTCGTAAAATATGTTGCATATAGGAATACGCATGAGAAGGAGACAGGAGTCATCGTGAAAGAATGCGGGAGGATCTGAGAGGACACGAGAGGCTATAGACGAGTGAAGGATGGTTATAATGGGTCTAACCGTGTAACGAAGGAATGATATACATAAGAGAGTGGGGTTGGATTGGGGTGCCGTTCTGGTATGAGGTCCGGAGCTGGTCAGAGAGTTGGTGGGATGGGCTCGGACATGGTGCGTTCGGCAAGACTTGATTCAACGTGCTTGTGATCAGGGTGCGCAGCGGTAGTGTGTAGCTTACCAGTTTACAATAAATCTCCCTAGTTCGTATACAGACACTTCGAGATGTAGTCGACTTGCAATTGAAGCGAGAAGGCACTACACAGTGAATGAGATTATGGGCGTTGACTAGACAATTGACAACCGTGAGGAACCCCAGGAGTAGGCCAATGTTGTTGTTGACACTGCCGACTGGACTGAAAACTTGGTCTCATTCACCTTTGTCAGAACAGCCAGCTTTCAAAGAGAACATCACCGCCTGCACCATGTATCATGCAGCCAGAATACGGGGACATCACGATAGCTATCTTTGTGAATATGAGTCGCACTGACATTATCCGCATGCAGTACGCAGTTACGAGCAGGCGATAATGAACTCAGCGACGCCGAGTCGCTTGTCACCGCTGCCGATCAAGATCAGATAACGGAAGATGCCGCGGAAGCAGCATGTGAGGATACCGGCTAAAGCCGCACCACACTATTACGTAACAAGACCGCCCCTCATATATTAGCTAGATACCGGATGTATGTAGATATCTTTTCGAGTTCCCCCTTTCGAATCAAGCTGCTTTGGTCAGTCATCCCGTCCCCTCAGACGACTCTAAGCACTTTCTCGAAGAGATCGAGTGACTCGGATCCAATCTGGATCCGGTTCCCTCACATTTTTTGACTCCTTACCCCAGCTTCCTTTAATGATCGACTTCCGACTTAGGACTGGCCACCCTACTGTCAACCCTCCCTCCCTCCCGTTTTACTGTCAACATGATCATGCATTCTGGAAGGAACTATACACCCCTAGTTGGGTGGCGATTATCCAACCACCGATCTCTCTCTGTTGACACCCTGGGTCCCGAGTATGACTCGAGTGCCTCGGAACCATCCCCGGTAGTGAACCAGGACCACATCAAGGTGAGTCCTCCTGTTAGTCTGGACACCCCTATGCACCCGACGGGCCATCAACCTGTTGCGGGTGTATTTAATGCCGCCGAAGAAGTTACCGGTGATGCCACTAAGAGTGATGCCACCAAGAGTGATGATCCCACTAGAGCTGAAGCTTGTGAAGATGCTGGAGCTGAAGCTCGCGTACCTATCATATATCCATCTATATATAGTGATTCACAATACAAATCTGATGCTGCAGCCACCATAGACGGTCGAGGACGCTCAACTTATGTAGTACCTGATGACTACTCAATGTTCTATGAACAGAACCTGTCCCTCACGGACATTTTAGTAATGCCTGATGCTGAATTTGATCGGATAGTCTGATTCCGCAACAATGTAGTAAAGCATGAACCAGTAGGTGATAATGCCCTGTGGACACCATGTAGTGATTCCGAGCGATCTTACATCGCGATGCAAGGTATTACAATTACTGAGACTGGAACTAGCGGGGGGAAGGAACAAGCAGAGCAACTGCTGTCTCCCACCCCCTCTAGTCATGGCAAAGGTCCATCTTGTGTCCCTGAGGACATAGTCCTCCCACCTGTGTATAGGTATGACCAAGATCGCACACATAAATTACTCAAAGATCTTAACCCAGATGATCTTGAATTGAAGCGTAAGGCCTCTCAGGCATTAAATGAACATAAGAAATCTCGTAGAACAATGATGGTCACAGAGATAACCCAGAGAAAAACTTGACTCCCCTCACCCCACACATCCCTCATGCATCATCCTTTGTCCCACTTAACTCTTTCCTTGGAACATACTTCCAGGATGGAAATGCGGATCCAGATGATGACAGAGAGGACCCAAGTGATGACCTCCTCAATCCATTCAAACAACAGCTTACTACTACAACTCGGAAAAGCAAATGAGCAATCCACTCACTTGGAGAAGGAGAAGTGGAAGGTAGTTACGCGCTCTAACAGTAGCAGCTCTATCCCTAAACTGCCACCTCCTTCATGGTATAATGGCACCACTGACTATGACTGCTTTGAGAGCTGGATCTCCGAGGTCAGTAACTATTATGCAATGATGAAGTTTCCAAGGGACCTAATACCTCGACACATCCAAAACTGCCTCGATGGCAAAGCATCAAAGTGGTATGTAATGTACATTGCGAGACACCCCGAAAAATGGAACTTGGAAACCATTACAAAGGGCCTTTTTGACTGGTGCTTCCCACCAGAGTTCTGACAGCTGCAATGAGATAAATTTGACAGTTATGAGCAACGCACATTGAAAGTCCGTGATTACATATGTGAGCTCCAGATTATAGCCTCCCAGATTGTAGACATTACACCTCGGCAACTGGTTCAATGTTGCTGGCGAGGCTTAAGACAATCCTACCATATAAGATTATCTGAATTAGGGTTCAGCCCTGACATCGGTGATATTGAAGAATTGGAAACACTCACCTTGAGAGTCGAGTCTGCACAAAGCCTGCTGAATTATGAAGACCGGCATAACCAGAGGACCAATCAACAAGAGCATGGGCACCTTTGCTGAGTGCAAGGAATACGCCCACCAGATAGCATACAACCAACATCCAGTTTGGTGGCTGGAATCTCCCAGGTTACCCCGACTAGTTCCTGGAAACCACAAGCACAATCCTGGACATATGCCATAGCATGGGCACCAAGTGGAGGGTGTGTGGCAGACACCCGCTGCCTAACTCCAGCCCAGATGGACCAATACTGTGCTGAAAACCATTGCTTCAACTGCGGAAAAGTGGGCCATGTCCAGAAAGACTGCCCTGATCACTGATCCGCTAAGCCCAGTATACACACCAATGCAGTATCTATCAAGACATTACAGAACATGGATCAGTCTGAATGCTCCTTAGCGATATGAATGGCTCACATCATGGCTGCTACCAAAATGCCACAACACCAATGCCATAAGGACAAACTTGTTAATGGAGCCCTTGAACGAAACACTGCTTGCCCAAAAGACATCAGTAGGGTATTACCTAACTCCATGGTTGTGAAGGTGGCCATCAATGGTCATACTTGTCGAGTGCTCATTGATACTGGCTCTTTAGTGGACTTTATCTCTACCACTTGTGCCGACCAACTAAAGCTACCTGTTGAGAACTTAGTTAACCCACTGCCGGTGCAGTTAGCTGTTACAGGTTCTCAGTCCCTGATCCACCATGAGACCCATGTCTTATTTGAGTTGCAAGGTATTCGTATCCAGTGATGATTTGATATCATGAACCTAGACTCATATGATATTGTGCTGGGCACACCTTTCCTCTACCAACACTCAGTTACCCTTGGGTTCAATCCCTCCCACTTTGTAATTGGGAATACAGACCCACTTCCACTACGAGGTCAGGATATTTCTGTCATCCCCTCTCACTGTGCCACTATTATCAAGGAGAATATTGAAACTCTGTGGCAACAGCTCCACACTGAGTGCGCTGATCTCTGTAAGGCTGTAGAGGAAACCCCTCTTCCTCCCCTCCATAATATCAACCATTCCATACCACTCATTGACGAAACCAAGGTCTATAAGTCCTGGCGGTCCACATGCCCTGAGGCTCTTCGACCCCTTTGGAATAAGAAACAGGATGCCATGATTAATACTGGCCACTGGGAATACCATGTAGGACCAAATGCAGCCCTGATGTTAATTGTCAAAAAGAAACCTGGTCCAAATGGTGAAGTGCGTATTCGCACTGTTATTGACAAATGAGAGCAAAATGCTAATACGGTGAAAATGGCCTTGCCCCTACTGGACATCCGGTATAGAAGAAGGATTGGGAGCTCCAATGACTGTCAAATCAAACTCTGGTTCAGCCAGTGTGTAGATGGGAGACTGTATTTCTGTTTTTATTCAATGGGCTGGTTCGCTCTGATGGTTGATCACTCTCTAACAAGTTAGGTATGGTATTCAGTGGAGGATAAGATTGTGGTATGGACTAGCTATAGTCAATGATATATCGTGGGATGCTTGTGAAAGGCTTATACGTGTTGTGTTGAACTGTTTACTGCTATCTGTGGGTACCTATTTGTGTCCTCCTGGTCAAAATGCGGATTCTAAAGAGGACTCTAGACTAGTTTAAGCTTGATTTAGTATGTCAATGTGTTTCTCTCTTCTTCTGACTTAACTTTGTTTTCACTCGCCTTTCCTTGGATGTCCAGCAACTCTAACCTTAGGTCCTGCAACTATCCTTGGCTCAGTATTTCGCGTAGAGGGCTTCCAGTGACTTAGTCTTAACAACCTTGTATATGACTTAGCTCCAGATGGCTTTAGATCAGTACTCTCTTAAGATGCAAGCAGATTTGTAGACAGTAGTATATTCCAGTGAGAAGATGATGGGGGGATACAGGAAAATCTACCAGCTTTTATACCTTTCTGAAGGTGGCTGTGTTTAAAGAATATGACTCACTCCTAAGTGAGTCATATGTGAGGACAATAGGGTTGTCAAGGAGGGTGAGTCATTCATAAGGTGGTTGCATGATAGGTGAGTCATTCATAAGGTGGTTGCATGATAGGTGAGTCATTCATAAAGTGGTTGCAAGATAGGTGAGTCATTCATAAACAGAACAAAAGGGTTGCTAAGGTGTTATCTTTCTTATCTGTGAGGTTCTAGAAGTTATTTGTGGCAATGGGAGATGAAATCAAAGGATATTTCCGAGTTCTTGGAGATTAATTTGTTTGTAGTCCAGTGGTTAAGATGTTTTTGTTGCTGGTTGATAATGGGGACAAGTGCATGGGATGGGATTCAATGCAGAAACAACAGTTTGCATCCGTAATAGACGTTCTTGGTATCATTCGATGCGGATTTTTAACAGCTTTCTGGGCGCGGTGGTTCTGAGCAGATCCGGTGTAAACTGACAGAGAAATTCGTTTTTTACTGATGGGTGTTGATTCTGATAGTAATATCATTCTGTAGAGTTCAGTTTTGATTTGTTCTTCACGTGCTTAGTACCATTGGATGCGGATTTTTTATATCTTTCCAGACGCGGTTGTTCTGAGAGGATTGGATGCGAACTGACGGAGAAATTCGTTTTTTACTGAAAATCCGGATTTTGACAGTAATATTGGTCTGGAGAGTGCACTTCTGGTCTGTTCGACTTGTGTTTGGTACCATTTGAAAAGTATGAATCGTGGCTTTCCAAGAGTTATATGGGTGTACCTCTCTGATCAAAACTGACAGAGTTATAGAACGAATTCGATTTCTGCACGTAGCCGTAATTGATTTCATAATAGGTCACGTGATCATTCCAATGGCTGGGATCAATGGATATTCGCATTTTCTGATACTGGATGTTTTTATCAGGCTGGTCAGCCACTTTTCCGCATCATACTAGATATAATGAGCATTGCATTTATTATATCTAACTAGAGGTTTACACCAGGGGGCCCCCGGGGGCCCCTGCAATACAATCAAGGGGCCCCTCAAGCAGCCCAGGGGCCCCTGGCATTTATTATTTATTTATTTATTTATTTATTTATTTATTATTATTGTTATTATTCCTATATACATTGATAGGCTCGCCCAGTGGGGCTCACCATGCACCCAAGAAGAGCAACCACAGGCTGCTCTTCTTGCGCACTTGTAGCAAAATGAATAAATACATACCTTAAAATGATCACACCCACCGCAGTGGGGGTTACTCTCTTCTCCCCTTGCGTTCATTTGTATGTTCGCCTGGGTCCCGGCTCATATACTTGCGCGGGTCCAGTTTGAGCATTCACATGAGGCCTGGTTCCTAGAGTAAAGGATATGTTAGTTAAAATTCAAAAATGCACAAGAAGAGCAACCTGTGGCTGCTCTTCTTGCGCGATTGTCATTATGGGGGGGGGGGAACCTATATTCTAGTACCACACTTGCACTGGAGCAGGCATGGTGCCTCACAGTGCACCTGCACCGGTCATGTGGATGGTGGGGTCTGTGCGGGCTCGTATCCGCTGGTTTGTGGATTCGCACAGGGTTCCGTTGTTGGGGGGTTGCTCGTTCGGGGGCTTGGGCAGTCTGTGTCGCGCGATCTAGAATCAAAAGATATATAAATCAGAAGTGACGCAAAAAGGGCAGCTTGCGCTGCCCTTTTTGCGCCACGTAGACATAGAAATTAGATTTAAAAGATACGAAACATACATTCTAGTACCACACACCCACCGCAGCGGGGGTGTGGCACCTCGTATTGTGTCGTTCATTTCGATGGCGGTGTCTATATGGACTTGTGCCCGGTTTTTCGTACGGGGGTCTTGCGGGGTATCGTTCAATGTGTGGGTGCGGGGTCTATATGGACTCGTGCCTGGTTTTTTGTATGGGGGTCTCGCGGGGTATCGTTTGATGTACAGGTGCGGGGGGCGATACCGTGGTGCGTGGGTCTCGCACAAGGGTTGAGGAACACCTACAATTTAAAAATATATAGGTTAGTACTTAAGTAGTAAGACCAGCACAAAAAGAGCAGCTTTCGCTGCTCTTTTTGTGCGGCTGTATTTACTGGGGGGACACTCACCTTATATAGTACCACACACCCACCGCAGCGGGTGTGTGGTTCCTGGAGCCCTCATTTGGCGTGGTTGCGTCCTTGTTTGGCGCGCTACCGTTAGGCACGTTGCCGTATGTTGCATCGCCATTTGGCGTGTTGCGTACATCGCGTTGCATCCTCGTTCGGCGCGTTGCCGTATGTCGTGTCATTTGGCGTGTTACCGTTTGGCGCGTTGTGGCGTATCGTGTTGCCATGGCCCCGGTCGTTTCGTGGGGTTTCGTCGTGCCTTGGAGAAGGCCTCAATCTATGGTAATAAACGACATGTTAGTATATGATTCAAAGCAGCGGAAAAAGAGCAGCTTTTCGCTGCTCTTTTTCCGCCATTGTATCTACTCATAGAAATACTCACCTTGTGACCACACACCCACAGTGGCGGGTGTGTGGTCGTGTGGTTGCCTTTTCAGGCGGTTGTTGTGGTAGCGGAGATGCGGAGGAAGATGCAAACTCAACGCCGGCAATTGCCGGTACTCATCAAGCGCCCAAGTGCTGGTGCCACAAGGAGAATACATATTAATAACAAGCATCTGGACCTGTAATAAATACTATACAATAAATATTGATCCAAAAATATGAAGAAGGTGATGACAATAAGTCAGGGCTCAACATGGCATGATACGCCTAATTGGAAAGTGGATTGAGCCACTTCTGTGGGTCAGAATTGGCCCAAATTTAAATATATTAATGGTATATATGCACCCTACGTGGACGATCATTTATATCAGCTGTTCCGGGCATTTTTCAATTTTTCACGCCTTCAATTCCCTAAATAGGGAATTGAAGGCATGAAAAATTGAAAAATGCCCGGAACAGCTGATATAAATGATCGTCCACATAGGGTGCATATATACCATTAATATATTTAAATTTGGGCCAATTCTGACCCACAGAAGTGGCTCAATCCACTTTCCAATTAGGCATATCATGCCGTGTTGAGCCCTGACTTATTGTCATCGCCTTCTTCGCATTTTTAGATCAATATTCATTGTATAGTATTTATTACAGGTCCAGATACTTGTTATTAATATGTATTCTCCTTGTGGCACCAGCACTTGGGCGCTTGTTGAGTACCGGCAATTGCCGGTGTTGGGTTTGCACAACTACGCAGCCACACCCAGCAGCGCCAGAAAGGCGAGCACATGACCACACACCCGCTGTGGTGGGTGTGTGGTACTATTTAAGGTGAGTTTCCCCTCCGCCCCAATAGATACTGTGGCGCAAAAAGAGCAGCGAAAGCTGCTCTTTTTGCGCTGCATTGAATTTCTTTACTAACACCATTCATTATTATTCTAGGTCCTGGCCTGGTCCCCGGTGCCAAATGACGAGACCCAACCAGCCAAGGCCCCCATGGCAATGCACCAAACGAAGGCATGAGAGGTAGCAACGCAAACCACACACCCGCTGCGGCGGATGTGTGGGGATTTCAAGGTAAGCATCTGTACAACCGCGCAAAAGGAGCAGCATACGCTGCTCCTTTTGAGCGGCTTTTCTTTTCTCTTCTTTTTCTTTTTTACTAATGTATTATTTATTATTCTAGATTGTCATCTGCGAACCCCCCACCTAATGAAACCTACGAACGTAACCCGCCAAAACCCCAACTAAATGACACCCGCCCACGATCAGCCCACCAGACGAAACCCACGGCGCAAGACCACAGAAACCGCAGACGGAACCACACCCGCTTCGGCGGGTGTGGTAATATTAAGCTAAGTATCTGTACAACCGTGCAAAAGGAGCAGCGTATGCTGCTCCTTTTGCGTGGCTTTTCTTTCTTCTTTTTTTTTTCTTTTTTGCTAACGTATTACTTATTATTCTAGATCCTCATCTGAGTTCACAATGAAGCTCCCCGCCTAATGAAATGTATGAATGTAACCCGCCAAAACCCCAACCAAATGAAACCTGCACGATCGGCCCACCCGACGAAACCCACGATGCAAGACCACAGAAACCGCAGATGGAACCACACCCGCCGAAGCGGGTGTGGTAATATTAAGCTAAGTATCTGTACAACCGCGCAAAAGGAGCAGCGTATGCTGCTCCTTTTGCGTGGCTTTTCCTTTTTCTTTTTTTTTTTTTTTGCTAACATATTACTTACTATTCTAGATCATCATCTGAGTTCACAATGAAGCCCCCCCCCTGCCTAATGAAACATACGAACGCAACCCGCCAAAACCCAACCAACGACACCCGCCCACGATCGGCCCACCAGACGAAACCCACAACGCGAGACGACCGAAAACGCAGATGGAACCACACACCCGCCGAAGCGGGTGTGTGGTAATTTAAAGGTAAGTACAACGACGCAAAAGGAGCAGCGTACGCTGCTCCTTTTGCCTGGCTTTTCTTTTTTTTTTTGGTTTACTAACATCCTATTTATTATTCTAGGTTGTCACAACACCCAATCAAGACCCACGACCCTGCCAAACGAAACCCGCGAGAAGGGAAACCCGCGAACCCCATAAATGACGACCAGCCACCGTACCGAGTACGAACCACGCGACCGCGGTACAAAACAAGCAAACCCGCCGAACGAACGAATGCCCGCCCGACCAAAACCCAACATACGAATGCCCACCCAATGCCCACCCACCAAACGAGCATGGGCCAAATGCCACCCGCCAAACAAAACCACCCACACCACACCCGCCAAAGCGGGTGTGTGGTAATATATAAGGTAAGTAGTGTATGCAACCATGCAAAAAGAGCAGCAAATGCTGCTCTTTTTGCGCTGGTTATAGATTTTCACTGACATCTTATCAATTTTTTCTAGGACATCGCCTGAACCAGAAGCTGCTGGATGAACACATGCCAAACGAGCCCCCCCTCCCAAACGACAATCTGCCGAACGAACCCCCGCCTGATGAAAACCTGCCGAACGAAGACATGCCAACCACACACCCGCTGCAGCGGGTGTGTGGTGATATATAAGGTAAATAGATCTAGTGTATGCAACAGCGCAAAAAGAGCAGCAATTGCTGCTCTTTTTGCGCTGGTTATAAATTTTAACTAACATTTTATCGATTTTTCTAGGACATCGCCTGAACGAGCCCCCCCTCCCAAACAGCAATCCACCAAATGAACAACCGCCGAACAAAGACCTGCCCAATCAAAACCCGCTGAATGAAGGACCCACGCAAACCACACACCCGCTGCGGCGGGTGTGTGGTCCTATATAAGGTAAGTCACCCACAGTAGATACAGCCACGCAAAAAGAGCAGCTTAAGCTGCTCTTTTTGTGCTGGTTCAAATTTCTAACTTGTATCTTATTATTTTAGGCCACAATCTGATGAACCAACACTCGCACGAGCCCAGCCGAAACCCCCTACATGGAAACCTGCTGAATGAACACCTGTCTTACCAAAACCCATGACTAAAGACCCGCCAAGCAAAGCCCTGAATGAAAACATGCGACTGAGGTGAGCTGAGGGTAGATAGATGTGTATAATACTTGTATAATAATAATATGTATGAGAATCAACAATAATAAGTAAATAATCATAGTTGCCGATAAGCCCGTATGACCTGTTGACCTGCTTGGGGGCAGCCTACTCCTGTCTAAGTCTTGATTCTTTAAGTCCCAATTTTGGTGAATTTTTCCAAGTTCAGAGCCAGGGGCCCCTGGGGCCCCTTGTCTGAGGGTCCGAAATCACCCCCGGAGGCCCCAGGGGCCCCCGCCTAAAAACATCTAGTTAGACTATTTAAATGCAAGGCTCATTGTATCTAACTAGATGTACATTTGTGGCTGACCAGGTTGGTTTTTATCTTCCACACTGGGAGCTGCTGGACCGAATCGCACGCCACCCTTACCAAACTGTGATAGATGGGCATGATGCCTATGAACAAATTAGAGTACATCCTGATCATGTCAACTGTAATCTACTTATGACACCAGATGGCACGATGCGGAGCTTGGTCATGCTCCAAGGTGACTGCAACTCCGGTGCAACCTTCCAACAGATCATGGTAGCTGCCTTATCCTCATATATTGGTGTATTTGTCGATGTCTACTTGGATGACATTCTGATATATTCTAACTCCATTGATGACCACATGAAGCACTGCCATATGGTCTTCAATGTCTTGTGGCAGGAGAAATTCTACCTGACCACACTAGATAAACTCCAATTCTTTGCTGAGAAATTGGAGATCCTTGGGCATGTAATTGATAAAGATGGTATTGTCATGGACCCCCACAAAGTGGACTCTATCATGAAGTGGAAAATCCCTACTAATGCCTCTCTCCTGCATGGATTTCTCAGTGCTGCTGGCTACCTTGCCCCAAGCTGCAAGGACTTATGCCACCCAATGGGTGTTCTCACACCTCTCACGAGTGCTAAGTGGCCCTGGAAATGGGATGAAGTACACCAATGTGCCTTTGAAGACATCCAACAGATTGTATTGGACTACCATGATCATCACCGAAGACCCATAAACTATGCCCCTGGAGCCCCACCAGTGAACCTAGTCACCAATGCATCCCTTACTGGTGCAGGCAGAGTAGTAAGCCAAGGTGAAAACCTTGATACTGCTCAGATTGTTGCCTTTTGGAGTGGTAAATTCAATTCTGCACAACAGAATTATCCTGTACATGAATGAGAACTACTAGCCATCATTGAGTCTCTGAAGCGATTCAAGGATCTTTTGATTGGGCTTCACTTCCGCCTATACATGGACCATAAACCCCTCCAGTTCCTTCAATCTCAGTCAAAATTGTCAGCTCACCAAGCTTGCTGGCTTGATGCCCTAAGTGATTATGATTTCACCATAATGTACCTCCCAGGGAATCTCAATGGTTTCCCAGATGCCTTATCCAGGATCTACAGTGATGAACCCCTAGGTACTGAACGAGCCAAATCCGAATTCATCTCAGAACAGTCTTCATCTGACCCAGGGGTAATCCTATCTAAGGCAATTGCACCACACATGGCTTTCACCCGACCCTTAGACACAGGACCCCTTCCCATTCAACCTCGGGTTCTCCACACCCGAACATCTCGGCCTGCTATTGCAGCCAAAGCCCAGCCACAACCCCGGAAACTGCCAGTGGCACCAACCACCACAATCACTAAGACCCCGGTGGTGTCCACCCCCCCTGAAACTACTTCAGCCCCTATGGAAAAGCTGAAGTTAAGAATTAAAGTACCAGAACATCTCTGTCAGAAATCAGCTGTCTCTCAGCCGTCACCCCTAGCTGAAAATGTACTTGGCGATGAAATTGACGAGCTAACAAAGAGACCTCCATTACTGGTCTCACTGACCTCTGGATCTGCCCCCAGACTAGTCCTTCCAGACTATCTGGCAGGGAAATATTCTGAAGACCCTTTCTTCTCTATAATTGTGGATTCACCAGAGGTAGCCAACACCCCAGATGGATATCTATCACAGTACAAAAACTTTATATACCAAGATGGGAAGTACCTCTACATGGAGAATGGTCCTTACAGTATTCTTTGTATTCCAGACCTGAAATATCAGGATAGGAGAATCCAGTGTGGAAGATAAAAACATCCAGTATCAGAAAATGCGAAATTACACAACTTCCAGCCATTGGACAATCACATGACCGATTATGAGATTAATTACGGCTATGCACAGAAACCAAATTCGTTTTATAACTCCGTCAGTTTTGATTGGAGAGGTACACCCATATAACGCTTAGAAAGCTATGATTCACACCTTTCGAACAGTACCAAACACAAGTTGAATGGACCAAAACTGCACTCTCCAGGCCAATTTTACTATTAAAATCCAGGATTTCCAGTAAAAAATGAATACCTCCGTCAGTTTGCATTCAATCCTCTCGGAACAACCGCGTCTAGAAAGATATAAAAATCCGCATCCAACGGTACTAAGCACGCGAAGAACAAATTAAAATTGAACTCTACAGAACGATATTACTATCAGAATCAACACCCATCAGTAAAAAATGAATTTCTCTGTCAGTTCGCATCCGATCTGCTCGGAACCACCGCGCCCAGAAAGCTGTTAAAAATCCGCGTCGAATGGTACCAAGCACGCCTATTACGGATGCAAACTGCTGTCTCTGCATCGAATCCCACACCATGCACTTGTTCCTTTTATTAACCAGTAACAAAAAAAAAACACCTTAACCACTGGACTATGCTCAGATTAATCTCCAGAGCCTGGAGATGTCCCTTAATTTCGCTTCCCATGAGCCCCAAAACACATCACAAGACCAGTGACATCATGCTCCAACCACTCCACAAGCTCAGCAAATTAGTGACATCATTCCCTTTATGAATCCTTTTGTTCTCTTTATGAATGACTTCACTATGACTTCACTATGACATCACACTCTATGGATGACTCAGCTATGACCACATTATGACATCATTTCTTTATTACTCTTTTGTTCTACTCCACTATGACTCCCCCATGACATCACTATGATCTCATAGCTTTATTACTCTTTTGTTCTTGCTCCATGCACAGCCACCTTCAGATAGGTATATAAGCTAGCAGATTTTCTTGTTCCCCCCCATCTCCTCACTCTGGAAATCAACCACTGTCAACTACTGTCTACCATTCTGCTTAATATCTAAAGAACTGTCTATCTAAAGCCATCTGGAGCTAAGTCATCTTCAAGGTTGTTGAGACCAAGCTACTGGAAGTCATCTACACGAAATACTGAAGCCAAGGATAGTTGCAGAACCTAAGGTTAGAGTTGCTGGACATCCAAGGAAAAAGTAAGCATAACAAAATATGAGTCAGGAAAGAAGATTGAAGCATACTAACCAAACTAACCAAGCACTGACCATTCTATAGCCCACAGATATCTGCATTTTGACTAGGAGGACGTAAACAAGGACACACAAATATCAGTAAACAAACAACACAACACAAACACATATAAGCCTTTCCATAAGCATCCTCCACACATAAGCCTTTCTATAAGCATTCCATACGACGTATAAGCCTTCCTATAAGCATCTACGATATATCATTGACTATTGCTAGTCCATATCACATTCCATTCTCCAATAAACACATACATATCTTGCAGAGAGTGATCAACCATTGAAGTGAACCAACCCATTTGAATAAACAGAAACACAGTCTCCTATCTACACACTGGCTGAACCAGATTTTGATTTGACAGTCATCGGAGCTCCCAACCCTTCTTCTATACCGGGAAATCCTTATATCACATGCACATTCCTTATTGGCCCACTTGGGACCACAGAAAACCTTTACCTACCTCCACCAATACGTCTGGTGGAAGGATATGTACAAAGATGTGAAGGCATTCTGTACCTCCTGTATCACCTGCAATGCCTCAAAGGCATGGACTCAATTGCCCTTTGGCTTATTATCCACACTGCCAGTACCCTCATGGCCCTGGCAAGCCATTGGTATTGACTTCGTCGGGCCTCTTCCTCTGTCAAAAAACCATAATGGTGCATTTGATATGATCTGTGTTATCATAGACCATTTCTCTTCTATGGTCCACCTAGTCCCAACCCTACAAACGTATAAGGCCAAGGATATTGCCGAGGTCATGTTTGACAATGTGTATAAACTACATGGGCTACCAGATCAGATCATCAGTGACCAAGACTCCTTATTCACAAGTGTATTTTGGACCCACCTACATAATCTCATTGGGGTAGAATTACGGATGTCAACAGCTTACCACCCTGAAACGGATGGAGCCACAGAGTGGGCCAACTGGACCTTAACTCAAATGCTTCGGCAGTGTGTAAGCCTGAACCAAAAGGATTGGGTCCAACGGCTACCTGCCATTGAATTCGCTATGAACCTAGCAAGTTCTGACACAATGGGATACTCCCCATTTGAACTAAACACAGGCACCCACCCCAGTCCCATTTTAATCAATAATGAATCCGCTTACCCTGGGGTCCGAACTCATGCACAATGAATGCATGCTGTGGTCCTGGATGTCAGGATCAAATTGACATTTGCTTCCGCCTAAGGACTTACCCGTCAGAGTATCATTCTTCATTGACTCTATCATATGGCACCTACTTCCTCAAATGCTCTTGTCTCCTCTCTCCCTCCATTCACTACGGGGGTTATTGTCATCCTTGCCATTATTGCATTTCTCTCTATTATTATTGCCCTTGTTCTATCAGGCCTTGGCCAGCGGGCTATGGGCTGGGTAGTCAACCAGTGGCAGCATTGGCGCCCTTGTCAGCACCTGTCGTTCCCTCGCTCCCCACGTGAGTCCATGGAGTTGCCAATCCAGACTCCCCTCCTCCTCTCTACCCCCAGTCCCTGAATCACATCACCTGTCCCAATCCGTACTCCATCCACGTCATTACGGTCATTTGACACTTTGGACACCTTTGAGTACCCAGCGTACCACTGCCTTGGAAGTATACAGACGTAAGGGGATACATATGGAAGTTGGGCATAGCCATGTGGAGGTGCGCACAAGTCGTACACGGCTGCGTCAGCTTATGAGCTTAGTGATGGTGGCTGTGAGCTGACTGATGGCTGTGGAGCTGGCATTCTAGGAGGATCTGGAAGGTTATGGAAGACGCAGAAGGCTCGGAAGGTTGGAGGCGTGTGCAGGAAATAGTATTTATAGCCCTTCGCAGTTGGGGGATCACCAGTTTTGATCTCTCAGGATTCCCACTGCGATAGCGTGTGGTTAATTAATCTCTTTCCTCTTTCTGTTTGTGGCTTCGACGGCAGTGTCGCCCTGACACATATGGACTTTGGCCGGCGCTTCCCCATGCCATCTCCCCACATCCCCCATATGGAGCCTCAATCCCGACAGCATCGTAGGGAGAGCTATTCCCCTTACTGTCGTTCCTATGCAAATAGCATCCCACACCCCAACTCCAAACCATTTGGCGACCCCATGTTGCGTGAGCTAATGACCCCCATCCTGGGTGCATTCTCACGGGTTGCCGACCAGATTGCCCAAGGCCCTGCTCATCCCTGTCCTTGATATTTTCCAAGCAACAGTAATTCTTACTGAGGTCACGGACAAGGCCATGGCCACAATCACAGATATGGCCACACGACATATACCCTCGATAATTACAAGCTACCTTTAGGCTCACCTGCTTTCAACCTGCTGGATGCCACCCCCGCAAATCCCACAGTACCTGTATTTGCATCATTCACCATGGCTGGTCCTGCTCCTACTGACCCCACAGAGAACACTGAGGATGCCACACACCATGAAACTCAGAACCCCGATGCTGATCCACTCACTGATGATTTCATCCCCCTGGGTGAATACACAGCAGATGGTGATACCGTCATGCCAGGAGCCGATGAAGCTGTCTCTGGTGACAGAGAATCATACTCTGCCAATATCTGAAACATGATTCTGCTACTTATCCTGAGGTACTCATATTGACGATCTTGTTTTACACTTTAGACTGGAGTCCCAAGCCCTATGTGTCTCCTGGGAGGGCGACTGTGAGGATACTGGCTAAAGCCGCACCACACTATTACATAACAAGACCACCCCTCATATATTAGCTAGATACCAGATGTATGTAGATATCTTTTCGAGTTCCCCCCTTTCGAATCAAGCTGCTTTGGTCAGTCATCCCATCCCCTCAGATGACTCTAAGTGCTTTCTCGAAGAGATCAAGTGACTCAGATCCAATCTGGATCCGGTTCCCTCACACAGCCACACTACACGCATCACGCAAAGCATGTGGGGCATGATCTGCAAACTTGGTGGCATGGCCATTCCAATCACCAAGGCATTTGCATTGGGGTATTGCATTGATCCAACTTTGGATGAGCAGGAGATCAAATTGCATGATGGGCCATATCTCGTACCAGCTGATACCAGTGAAGAAGGCATTCACAACTGTCAACAATCAATGGCTATGAGTGCTGTCTATCGCTTTATCAGGGCCAAAGGTGGAGATCCCAAGTCATTCTTTCATTTCAAGACAAGTGCAGTCTATGTCATGATTGTCACTCAGTCTGCTCCCGAACCCACTGCTACCAGTGATGAGTCAGATTACACACTCTTTGAAGAGAATGTGAAGGACAAAAAAGTACAAAAGCTCTTGCAAGAGCAAGGTGTGAAAGACATCAGGTACCTCACAGCTCTGATGGAGTTCTAGTTAAGTCCCTCACTACCTATTGATGATCTTCTCACTAATAAATATTCCCAATCTCAGGTGGCTATCCATGACTGGTAAAGTTACTGCTCTAAATGCCAACTCATTCCCTGATCAGAATTCCTACTTTCTCATAGGAGTGGGGTTGGAATTGGATAACAGTGAGAGATACCTTTCCCACAAATCAGCTTCCCCATACTGGAGACCTATTGCTACTCCAGATCTGTTGGTGCCATATAAGTATGGTGCTTGGTGATGAGTCCCTTTCTGTCACACCCCTCCTTCATTCATCCTGTGTTTTCTTTTATTTCTTTTCAACTTCTTTCTTGATCCAGTGGTGTTAAGGGTTGTTCCTAGTACAGGGGAGTGATTATGTAATCAGGCCGAGTAGGAATGGGAAGCCCTTAATATATCTGACGAGTGGATTTGTGAAGCGAATGATTACATAATGTCACGGAAGACAAGAATGCAGAGATCAGAGTAAAAGAACTGAATTCCCAAGAGACTTGAGACAAGAGAGAATGGATGAAGAGAGAATCAGGTACAGACATATATTCTCAATCTTTCTAAGGAGCTAGAGTACTGGAGATAGCTACTTATATAGAGATCAAGGACAATAAGGGAGGAATTACAATAAGGTGAGTGTAATATAGAGCCCCCAATTCTTTAAGTATATACTCGTCACATCCCGTTTGTATCTTATGTAATAGCATGGCCATGAGGATTCTAAGTCCCAGTGGTGCTGGAATCAAAAAGTACTCTTTTGCCCAGACCTCATAGCTCCAGCTCGAACTGTGAAACCAACGAAGCCATGCAACAACTACACGACCAAGTCACATAACGAATCAACCACATCAAGACCTGCGATCCATCACCATAGAGCATGGGGCAGAGATGGATAAGGGAGTCGTGTATGAGCATGACTCAGTTAGGTAAGTACATCCCTCTAGTGTACTTGCTGACTACTCTCTCCCCCTTTTTAGATAGTAGCTGAGCCCTTTGGCCAGCTACTACCATCCTCCCTTGACTCATTCCCCCCTCTCCTCTTGCTTCTCCCCTGTCCGAAGCAAAGCCAGTGCTTAGTAGCTTCATTCGTGGCCCTCCTGCTCAAAGCCAGTGCTTAGAGCGGTTGGATTACTTTCCCCTTTCTGTTCACAGGCCCCTTGAATCTGCCTCGTCTAACGACGACAACTCCCGTGTATATTTGAAGTCGAATAACGCATTATTACAGTGAGGGGGATGAGGTCACGTGATGGGGTTATGTAAGAGGTTGCAAGTACGACTCATAACAAGTGGAAAGCTTCTCCATGGGAGTTTGGTGCTGCCCTGGTTTACCAGCTAGATTTGTCTCTCATTACTGCTCTTTTCACTTTTGTCAATTTGCCAATCTCAGAGATATCAAAAACCACCAAAAAAGCAATTTCATGTTTTCTTAATAAAAAGAAGTGGTTTGCTGTTCTGAGGCCATAATGACAATCCCCA